>JAFFST010044938.1:28189-47052 GCA_022414735.1 Noturus placidus | reverse complement strand
GTGTTTACTTGTGTTGTCTTTGACTATTGTTTAAATTGGTTTGATGTTCCGAAACACTTAAGTGTGACAAACATGCAAAGGAACAGGAAATGAGGAACGGGGCAAACACTTTTTCACACCACTGTACTCCAGAAATTTTGCCACATTTTCTATAGTAACCTTACTCTAAAATACTATAGTATTTTTTTTCATGTGTCATTGGTATTTTTTCATTTATTCAAGAAATAGTTTTTCCTCTGATACTGTTCCTATAAATGAAGACAAACTAATAACATAGAAAACTAGACAGTGGTCTATAATTCTATGATGTATGGTAGGTATATCAAATTAATCGCTAAAGTATTTTATTGGTTAAACATACCTACAGTTCCTCTCTGTACCACTCTGTAGAGTGTGGGGTTTTAAATTATCACTTGATTGTTTTGCAATCATCATCAGTAGTCCCTCGTTCTGCTTGTCTTTCATCTCTCTGTCACACATTTCTTTAGTTTTCACTTACTCTCCTTTATCTAATCATACTTTATCTGCAATAATCCCCTAGGCCAAAATGGCTTTCCCTTGCTCAATGAATATTGACTGTTTTCAACTTACAATAGTTAATTCGTCATCTCACTACAGCCTAATTCTGCTGGGGGAAAAAAAAAAAAAACTCTGTAATGTAGGCTTATGGCATCCTTAATGTGTTATCTTAGTATATCCTTGATGCCAATCTTAATCATAATAATCTACCATGTTTTACCGTTTTTCTGTCAGTCAGGAAATTGGATATCAAGGCTTACTTTCTTATTAGACGTATGACAATAAAAATTTTTTTTATTAAGTTTCAAGGCAGTAGTAAACTGGTTAAGTAAACTTGAGAGTAATTTATTTATCTTTTTTAAAGGTGGAATGACTGGCTGCTTTTTTGTCCCAGGGAGCCCTCATGTTTGTGTTACCTTTTTTAGCCTTCATGTTTATGTTTGAGCTCACTTTTAGTTATGCTGTCAAAGCTAGTCTTGCTGGAGTCCTGATTGTTTGCTGAGCATAATGTACATTTTCTTAAACCATTACTGGTAAATGGCGCACTTATATAGCGCTTTTATCCAAAGCTCTTTACACTGTGTCTCATTCACCCATTCACACACACCAATGGTAGCGGAGCTGATTGACCATCGGGGGCAATTTAGGGTTCAGTGTCTTGCCCAAGGACACTTCGGCATGGGATCACCCGGGCCGGGATTTGAACCACCAAACCTACGATTAGTGGATTAGTAGACAACCCGCTCTACCGACTGAGCCACAGCCACCTTACTGGATAAGAGCATACATAATAACCCATTTCCTTCTGACCTGCCTGATGCATCCTGATGACCTACTTCTCTTTGGAGTTTTTGTCATTCGCTACTGCTAAGGATGAGCCCCCCATGGACACCCTATGGATCCATGGATCACATGAGATTACTATGTGGATCGTACCACATAGAAACTATAAGGATGTCTGTGGATGTTCTTCCCGGGATAGACTTAGGACTGCAATTGCTAATAACAGTCTGCACTCAAGTCTCCATCACTGAACAGTTAATAACACCATTTCGATACAATAGACTTTGTTGAAACTATAATGAAATCAGAAATGACTCTGTTGCTCATACTTATAAGGTGCTCATAAGCTAATAATAAATTTCCTTTTAACACAATTGCTCTTTTTGACTATATACAGTAGCATACATATAGAAGATAATTTATTTTTAATCTGATTTTAATTTTTAAAATCTATTTTTTAGTCTGGTATCACCCAGATGAGGGACACTAAAGGAGGAACACCCTTTTGAGTTTAGTTCCTCTCAAGATATCTTCTTCATGTCATCTCAGAAAGTTTTTTCTTGACACCAACACCTCTGGCTTGCCTCTGGCTTGCTCATTAGGGAAAATTTTTGAAATTGAAAAATTTATATACAGAATAACCAGTCTGTGACTTTTATAATCCACCATTATCAAACTTATTATACATACTGTTGCACTATGTAAGTTAGCCTCTTATTTGGCTGGTCACTTAAATAAGAGTGTTTAAATCAGACCGTATTAATTGACAAACAAGTATCCTACAAATAGTGTCAATTAATGACCTAATTTGTTCTTAGTGGTAAATTCTGGAGTAAAAAATCTCCATAGCGTCAATAAATAACCAGAATATTACTTTACACCTAATATTTGAATATTTCATTAAATACATTGTGCTAAGGTTTTTTTTTCTTCATTTCTTTATATATACAGTATCTCACAAAAGTGAGTACACCCCTCACATTTTTGAAAATATTTGGTTATAACTTTTCATGTGACAACACTGAAGAAATGACACTTTCTACAATGTAAAGTAGTGAGTGTACAGCTTGTGTAACAGTGTAAATTTGTTGTCCCCTCCAAATAACTCAACACACAGCCATTAATGTCTAAACCGCTGGCAACCAAAGTGAGTACACCCCTAAGTGAAAATGTCCTAATTAGGCCCAAAGTGTCAATATTTTGTGTGGACACCATTATTTTCCAGCACTGCCTTAACCCTCTTGGGCATGGAGTTCACCAGAGCTTCACAGGTTGCCACTGGTGTCCTCTTCCACTCCTCCATGACGACATCACCGAGCTATTGGATGTTCGAGACCTTGAGATCCTCCACCTTCCATTTGAGGATGCCCCACAAATGCTCAATAGGGTTTAGGTCTGGAGATTGACTTGGCTAGTCCATCACCTTCACCCTCAGCTTCTTTAGCAAGGCAGTTGTCGTCTTGGAGGTGTGTTTGGAGTCGTTATCATGCTGGAATACTGCATACTGATCGTGCTCTGCTTCAGTATGTCACAGTACATGTTGGCATTCATGGTTCCCTCAATGAATAGATGTATGAGTGCTACCAGCATTTCTGCAGATGCTGAAGGGGTGGGGGTTTACCCTGTCAGTGGTCAGACCATACACCGCACACTGCATCAAATTGGTCTGCATGGCTGTCGTCCCAGAAGGAAGCCTCTTTTAAAGATGATGCACAAGAAAGCCCGCAAACAGTTTGCTGAAGACAAGCAGACTAAGTACATGGATTATGAGAACAAGTTAATTATTTGGTTCAGATGGTGTTGCTGTCACTGAAAACATGTATGGGTCTTTTCTTTCTTTAAGCCTTTAAAGTATTTATTTGTTATGTAGTTGTTATTACAATAATGCAATGTAAATATTAATAATAATTTGCCTATATAAGTTTTGTTTTACAAGGGTTGCAGAAATAGTGACACCTACAGGTTAAACTAGTGAGCTGCATGTAATTTAAATTACTGTAGTCATGTGATTAGCCTAACTAATAGCAGTGCAAAATGTGCATGTAGTTTTTGGTGCTAAGCTGTAAACGGAGTTAGGTGCTAAAGAAAAGAATAATTAAACAGTTAAGCGTTACAACAACTCCTAGATTTCTGGTCGGAAGGCGCACACGGTATGTTGGTTTTTTTTATGTTGTGCGTTTCATGTTTGTATTGCAATGTAATAGTGCAAATGTTTCCTAAGGCCATTAATGCTAGTTTAATATGTGAGCAAGATGAATGAATACTCATGGACTCTTAAGAACATGCTTATGTAAAATATGCTCATGTGAGAATGAACTATTTACTTTGTTTCAGTTTTTCATGGTGTTTGAGGTGTTTAATGGTGATTGAATGCGCTTAAGTTGTGAAGGAATGCAATAAAAGAAACGACAAACATGAGTTGAAGCGTACGTTTTAATCTGACCAGAAAAATTAGTTTTGGCGACAACCAGGTGAGGAGTACAAAGACAAGTGTGTCTTGCCTACAGTCAAGCATGGTGGTGGGAGTGTCATGGTCTGGGGCTGCATGAGTGCTGCCGACATGTGCTGTGACATACTGAAGCAGAGCACCCTTTGGAGAAGCATGATATCGACCCCAAACACACCTCCAAGACGACCACTGCCTTGCTAAAGAAGCTGAGGGTGAAGGTGATGGACTGGCCAAGCATGTCTCCAGACCTAAACCCTATTGAGCATCTGTCGGGCATCCTCAAACGGAAGGTGGAGGAGCACAAGGTCTCTAACATCCACCAGCTCCGTGATGTCGTCATGGATGAGTGGAAGAGGACTCCAGTGGCAACCTGTGAAGCTCTGGTGAACTCCATGCCCAAGAGGGTTAAGGCAGTGCTGGAAAATAATGGTGTCCACACAAAATATTGACACTTTGGGCCTAATTTGGACATTTTCATTTACGGGTGCACTCACTTTTGTTGCCAGCTGTTTAGACATTAATGACTGTGTGTTGAGTTATTTTGAGGGGACAGCAAATTTACACTGTTACACAAGGGCCATGGTGGGAATCGAACCCCTGGCCCTGGAGGTGTGAGGTGAACATGCTAACCACTAGGCCTCTTTTTTACTGAGTTTATAAACCATATATAATTATATAAGAAGAATACAACAGTTTGGTGATGTCAGTGGGTCGCTGGCTTGATATGGTTATTACAAGCAAGGGATATGCAACAAAATATTAAATGTTATTTAGTTTAATGTACTTTATCTGTTCATATTCTTTTGCTCACCTAAAAAAAAATGGGTTGTCTACCACCAAAGGTGAAATGTTCTAAGTTTTAACACATCTCGATGTAAATATCAGGAAATGAAAGCTGAAATTCTGATTTATTGCAGCATATTTGTCTTTTCATCTTAAACCCAAATGGCTTCAGCGTATAGCAAAAAAAATAAAATAATAATAATTGGCTTTACCATTACAAAGTTCCAGAGATATATATATGTGTATATATGTATATATATGTATTTCAGTGCAGGCTTCCTACAGACTGTAAGACCCTTTTTTTAACATAATATATGCTATGTTTTGCTAGATTTAATTATACATTCATTAATCCCAATGGGATGTCAGGCTTTTTGTTGAATATTAAAAGTGTGAAGTATGGCATGCTAAGGGGCAGATGGGTGGAAGTAAGATAGAGAGAGTGGTGGGCTAGTGTTTATTGTGGTGAAGGTCAAGAGAATAGTGTGTGGGAAGCTGTTGGCTGACACATGACATCAGTGTGACAGTTTTGGCCACCACTCATTACCGTTCTCTTTGATTCACTCTGATGTGCCAAGATGGACAGCAGTGCAGCCTGCGAGTCTCAGGGTTACACACTACAAAACTGTCTAACACCATAAATTTTAGAATGGCATCACATCTTATTTTTTTGGGGGAGGATGTAACACTGTGGCATTTGGCATACCTCAGTGGCATTTGGCTGCAATTCCAAATATCTACAGGGCTTTTCTGAAGAAACATGCATCCCATTTTCATGCTCACGCAAAAACATACAAATAATAATAATCAAACCCTCAAATTGTTTTCTGATTCTCCAGAACAAGCTATCAACTTTGTGACTTGATGAATGATTTCTAATGATCCATTAATATTCCTTTAAAGGTCATTGAGTATAAAAAGCACTGAAGGACAGACAGGGATGTCCTGAAAGAGGTTACCTGCCAGCCAGTTATTAATCTGTTGTTGCCAGGGTAATGGTTTCAGAGTTTTATTTACGTGTCAAACATAATGAAGAAAACAGTATGGTTTAGAGGACATTTATCAACACCCTCTATTTACTGGAGTCCAAGGGTAATGAATGTGTTGCGTCCTCACCAAACCCTCTCTGGTAAAAGAGGGAATTTGTGCATGCCTTGGCAAAGTCTATGCAGTGAGAGCAGATGGTACTTATGGCCAGGGCTCAAACCTCTTCTTTTTGCTCTCCTTCCTCTTTACCTTATCTCTGCCAGCCTCTCGGTGTAAGACTGCTGCCTGCTGGCACTACCCAGACAGACTCACTATTCAGTTTTGTGACACACGGCACATCCATAGTTATCTATCGTAAAGAATAACAGATTTTATCATCTTTCATCAGAATCCTCATTTGTCTTTCAGGAAGATTTCAGGCTGACATACTAATCGATTTAACTGAGTTGTATGGTACTTTTAAGACAAATGATATTTAGCATACCCTGCATTTAGAATTATTTATGTCTTAAGATAATCTTTATCTATTTAACCATTTACTTGGATAAAGCAAAGATTGCTCTGGATTTCATTCTGCTTGATTCCAGGCAGGCTTTTCAATTTTTTGCTTATTTTTGAAAACAATGGGCTTGTTATTGTGAACAGTTTCCTCGGGCAAATTGAAAGATTTTGAAACACTCTAAAGCCGCATGGTGTGTTTCTAATCGCAGAAGCACACTTGCAGCAGGTCTCTATTACCTATTTTCACTCTGCATTTTCTCCAACAACAACAACAAAACCCATCCTAGTCAGATTCTTGTGTCTGCGCACAAGCAAATTACCCAAACGTGGAAAGATTGCTGTTTATGTGATTGTTGCAATTCACCCAAATGTTCACATCAGTATAATTGTTGCACATGGCTCATTAACATCTCAGAAGCTTGACAGACACTGGAAACCTTCTTGCTCTCATGGTCCAAAGACATTGTTTAAGTAACATTCATACCTCATGTAATATAGTTGTTGACACGGATGCAAATAATGAAGATATTTATTTTGCTACATGCACTTCCCTTTACAGTTTAATCATCTGTAACAAATGGCATCTGTCAACGATCAGGGAGGTAAACTGCATTTTTGTAAAGAATTAACTAGGAATATTTTTCAGCTTGTACTTTTTTGTGCCCCTTTTTAGTTCACAGAAATGTTTGGGTATGCTTGTTTTGTACTGGGGGTGTACTGCTGGTATTAATATTTGTTGTGCGGATAGTTATATGACTAGCCCTTTGTCAATGAATTTGATTCAAAGATCATCATTTTATTGTTTGAATATAATGCACATGTATGCATGTATGTATGTGTGTGTATAAGCTAAAAATATGTGCTGAGGGGGAATAACTTAATGTGGTTTGGATTGAGACGACTGGCACCATGCTTTCCTGCTGAGAAGGTACTCCAGTGCAAAAGAAAAAGAAAAGAAAACAGATGTGGACAATACTTTTTGAGGCATTTTAAATTAGACTATGGTTAGGAAGAGGAGCTAACTTAGGAAGTAACATACATTTGGTTTAGTTATGGAATCTACGATTAATTGAAAAAACCCGTACGATTTGCTAAGCCGATTTCAGCACTCCACGTTTTACGAATACTTTACAATGAAACTTTTCTAAAGATCAAATTGTATTTTTTTTCCATGATTACCTGATAATATATTCATGACTGAACTGTTTCATTTACAGTTTTGAGAAAATGTTTGTTGTTGCCGAATGCCCTGTAGATAGTTTTATTTTTATGAATATATTTATATTTAGATCGTAGCTGGGGCTGGTGGCATTCACTGTGTTAACAAAAATAATGTGCGAGAAGATTCTTGAGATGTAGTAATCTGCAGGATGGAGTAAGCGAAGGTGAGCTGATATACAGTTGAAAGGTGTCTTTTTACCTGAAACTGAATGCACAGTAAATTAAACTGGTGCAAGAGTGCCTTCTACTGGGTGATGTAGGAAGTTTAAACATTAGAAAACTTTAGAAAGTAGGTCTTGATGTTTTGCTCTGAATTTAGAATATTGGACTGAGCACAATAAACAAGGAATATGTAACTCTATGTAAATTATGTAGTTTTATTATTTCTGAAAATGCTTATATATATATATATATATATTGCTCAAAAAAATAAAGGGAACACAGTGTTCAGGCTTGTGTCTGGTCTCATGTCGCTTACTCTCTCTGATCATAAGTCTATCCACTTTTACTGTGTCTCTATCTCTGACTCTCAGCTATGAAAATTTAAGGTACAAAACCGTGCTGCTAGACTGGTACATCGTTTTGTTAGACTTTAGTTAGATGAACATCTCGAATTGGACCTTTCGTCCAGGTTCACTGGTCTACCTTTATAGGTGCATTTTCATTGTGCTGTAGCGAACAAAATGTAACTGTGCTGTAGATTTTTTTTTTTCTGACAGCATAAGTTTTCTACATGTCGCAAATATATTTAATGCTTCTAACTGACAAACCCGGTTGTGCAAATTTACCGTTTGAAACCTGCTCGCAGTTGGAAGAAATGGTTAATTTTGCGTTGAATCAGGTTTGAAATTTTTTAATAGACATTTTGTATTTATGGAAGAAATGTCATTGAAACAGTGTAGTAATGAATTAACATTACACATAATTAAATAAGGTAAAATAATAATCTTTAGTGAATGTGTTTAATTAAGGTTTTCGTAGCCAATGTATATGTTGCAATTTTAATGTTAGTCGTCAAATAATATAACTATTATATCATCTAATTATCAGCAGTAGTCAAAATGTATTTAGATATACAATGACTTGACAGTTTATTAGGGACTATCAGTAAATCCTACTGTAAATATCTAACAGTAAAAAACGGATGGATATCCCTAATAAACTTAATCTATAGTTGTTGTAAAGTTGTTACACTTTTTGCTTGTAAAATAGAGGCCTGTTCCTGATATTTAACAATTTTCGGCACTACCCCAAGTGCTTAAGTCCTTGTGACTTTCGGGTACAGAATACATGAAGGCTGCTTGGACCCTCTTAGGCGTACCAGAGAACAGGTCTCTCTGTATCTCGGCCCAAATCACATTCCTCAGGCTAGGTCACAATAGGAGAACTGTTTGATGCTGGAGCTCTCTCTCCTGCCCCTGGCTCAGGTATTCCCCTCGCTCAGCAACCTGAGCTGCACCGGGCTTGACCACAGCACTCATAATCTCCTGCTTAATGTTGGTGAAGTGCACTTGAGTCAACAGAGAAATTGAGTATATTTAAAAATAAATAAATAAAAATAATAAATCTTAATGTAAGTGAAACGTTGTCATAGCTGTAACACTGAGATCATCCTAATTCAGTATGTAATGTTTTAAACTTAAAAAAAAAAGTTTTATAATCTAGTTTTGAAAACATATATTACAAATATAGCCTATTACAATAAAATTAACTTGGCTTGGATGATGTGTATAGGGTAGGAAAAGTTTCTTAGAAAAGAAAGCTGCCACTTACAGTAGTTTACATCATAACATTAAGTAGGTAAAGTACTTGGAAATAATCTCATGGTCAGTGCTTTTTCTCGCTTGCATTGATTCTTCCCCAGTGCTCATATTTAATTTCAAATAAAAGTCATCTGCAAATGCCTAGCATTGAATATCCATGACATTTTTGTACATACAGTATGTATTTCCTGAGCATTGTAAATAAATTAGTTACAAAACTGACTTTTGCCAGAAGAATGAATGTGAATGGGGGGAAAAGCTCAAAAACAAAACATTGCATGATAGTCTTTAAGCAGTTCCATCTGTCCAGCAGAAATTTCAGGCTAATAGCCTGTGGCGCTTTAGTCCGCTGCCCTCACTCCCTCTACCTGACTCTGTCCTATTAAATCTCTTCACTCCTCCGAAAAAAAGAGTTGAAAGAAGGAGAAAAAGAAGAACTTGTGCAGACCTAAGTGAGCTGAATAGTAGTGGTGATGAGGATGATGATGATGATATCAATAAAGAAAAATCCCTAGTTAAACAAGAAAAAAGACCAAGGACCTCAGGCACTCAGTGATGTGGGCTCGTCATTCTGGTGTTATTTTTTTTTAAGGACAGCTCGCTCTGTGAGCAGATGACTGCCGCTCACCTTGCCACGGGGTCTGCGCGAGATTGGTTCATTGTCAGGGATTTTTTTTTTTACCCATGATTCCATATGGTATGGAGCGGGCTACATGTTGCCCAACATGCCAGTGCAAATGTTTTCTCAATTAGGTGTCTTATCTCCGGTGAGTGCACTAGCATCAGATGAAGCTTGCTGACAGCATAATGGCAGCTAAAACCTCAGAAGGCTCCATCAAATGGCAGCTCTGCTACGACATCTCGGCCAGGACTTGGTGGATGGTAAGTTGGCAGGAGCCAAAGCAGTTTTTTTCCTCTTCCTCTTTCTTCTTTCCCGTATTTTTTCGAGGGGAAAAAAAATACTTCCCTCCCTTTTTTGCACATGTAAAAAGAAAGACACAAAAATATCTTTGTTTTGTGGAAATTCTTTTTCTGCTTCACATTCAGTTGCTTGTAGTGAGTGCTTTGTTTTTGTATTGTTTGCTTGCCTTACATTCAGATCCTGTGACTTTCCTCCTCTTTTGTGTTGTCTTTAATGTTGTCCTCATTGTCCACTGAGTCAAAGAGTCGAAGATGAAACTTGATCGTGAAGTTTGTCCGTACCTGTTCTCTCTAAACTTAAATTTAGAAGAAGAGCTCCTCGTCATATACTTCTGGCACTTACTTCTGGCACTTTTGCACAATTGGCAGTTCATTCCTCCACTTTGGTTGCTTTTCTCAACTCTTCCGCTGTCAGTTAGTCTCCGTGATGAAGCTGCTCCCATGCTCGTTCTTCTTCTCCTTTAACTCGATACAGGAAAAGTTCCACATGATATGACTCCTAACAAGGAAAAAAAAGACCTGCATGGATTCGCTGTGATCCCTTGTTTACACTGAGTGAGTGTGCGTGTGCGATCGATCAGCGTGGTGTGTGGACATGCGGTGAGGTGCTGCTCGTAAGCTCTGACACTCCGCTTCTTCAATTAAAGCATGAAAAGGAAAAAAAAAAAAGCTCTCAAAGTGCGCTGGGACGAGATGGGCTGATTAACTTGCTTGTCGTGGGCAGTGGGGCCAGACAACCTTTGACATCCTTGTCGTTTCAGCAGAACTGACGAGAGGTGAAAGTGGGAGAGTGGCAGAGAGGAGAAAAAAGAGAAGTGTTTAGCGGATTTTCAGTGAATTGAGGAAGGGCAGGGATTCACAATAGCCCATTGTGGCTGGCAGATACGAGCCCAGTTGGGATGGATGAAAGAGATTAAAAAAACTCAGGCATGTTGATTTGTTAGCCCAGTGTCATTATCTTTATTATTTCCATATATGTGACCATAATAATAATAATAATAATAATAATTATTATTATTATTATCATTATTATTATTTCTTGGAATGCCGGTGTGATGGCTGGAATTTTTTTTTTTGAGACAGAGTTTCTTTGGCAGCTTCAATAAAAAGATGGGTATGTTGTGAGAAAACAATAGCTATATTATTCCTTTCACAGAGGGTTATGAACTCCAGAACTCAGCCCGAGACTCCCCCTTACTCATTCTCTCCCCCCGATCCAGCTTGATCAGGGTTACTTGCTCCACAGCAGCTCTGATGCATAAATAGGCGCTGGGGAGATCGCATGGGAGAAACCGCAGTCCAGGTCTCAGCTCCTTTTACCACTGCTGATGGAAACTGTCTAGATTAGGGAATGGGAAATGTTACACTGTGGTGTCAGACGAGAAGGTTTAGTGGTTACTTTGTGGATGTTTTTGTGGAACAGGGGGTGGTGATGCACAGAAATGATCCATTGTGGCTTGCTCTGAGGCTAGAGCCGGACACCGGCAGTGTGAGAATGTGAGCTTACGAGCAGGAATCTCTAATCTCCATTCTCATATAACAGCTATTATAGGAATGACAGGTTTTACTGCATTTGAATTCTATTCATTTTTAAACTTTAATTCCTTAAATTGAAATTGAGGAAAATAAAATAAACAGGAAGGCGATTCTCAAAATAACTTTTTTTTTCTGTTCCAATTGACATTAAATAATGGTTTAAAGCTCTGTGTTCATGATGATCCATGTAAGATCTACTAAAATTATGTTTTATAAGTATTGAGCATTGAAATAATCACCAGTAGCTTGTGTAACTGAAATACTGCTTTATAAACAAATTCCATCAGAAACTAGAACGTGCCATAATTATTATATTGGCAAATATATTGAGAATGATCGCTCTATTATGTACAAATTATGTTATTATTATAGTTATTGGACATTTTTCATACAGTTGGCAAATTAGTTTATTACCAGTTTATAAGATTATTATTGTTTCAAAGTAAACTTTCCATGCTTTTTTAATGGTAGTTTATTTAATTACAGGGAATAGCAATTATATAGTTCATTTCAATATGAAATTGATTTTTTTAGTCTATCTAGCATTGATAAATTTATGTAATTATATTGTTTTACTTATATTTATTAATAATGTTAATATTAATAATGTTTTAAATGTTTAATTGGTGTTTTTACATTTAAAAGTTTACTTTGTGTTTTATTTGACTCTTTGTTTAAGCACTCAATATTTTTGGAAATGTAAAATGTATATATTATATTGTTTATTGCATTTCAAAATGTACATTAACAGATTTAATTCATTATCATTCAATTTGCATCCTACACATCATGGTTTAGAAAAAGATTTAATGTTTAATGATTTTTAAGATTATATGTTTTAATTTGGTGATTGCGTTATCAATGTAAATATTAGAATGGACGTATTTGAATCTCCTGCCCTTTTTCTTTTACCTTTCACAGTACCCACCTCTGTTCAGTTTGACAGTAATCCTGGAAAAATCCCAGACAGACTCTCTTTGCTATTATACAAAAACATACACTTTAATTTACAATTTTAAGCTGTTATATATTCGTTCTATTAACTTTGTATATGTGCTCTTACTTTGTATAATTAAATGTAATTATCTATTTAGATAAACAGCTATGATGTGTGTAGTTATCTTAATGGTGTAAAATTTGACATGGTGTCAGTCAGAGGTGTGTGCGCAGTTAAAATCAAATCAGATCTTTATCGTGATACCCTTTCTTTAAAGGTTAGTTGGCCCTATGAATAAATGTGGGAAACGTGCGCTATGTTGGTGTAGGCTTTGGAAAAGTAGCTATTAAAGTTCACCCTGATTGTCCACCTGAGGTTCTTTGAGCCTTGTAAGGGCCATCAAGGTGATGGTGACGGTGAGTGTGCTACATTATATTAGTGATCAGTGCACTAAAACACATCTTTGATGGGATCCTCTATAGCTTAATGGAATTTTATCCTTCATACATGTGCTGATTGTATAATCTGCTTCTTGCTCATCAATGGATATGTGTGTGTGTGTGTGTGTGTATAATTGTGTGCACGTGTGTGTGTATGTAAGAGTTTTTATATGTAAGTGAATGCATTGTGCATCTAGCAATAATATAACATATTAAATTAGGTTAAACAGATGTAAACGCAGTGGTCAAGAATAATTTGGCAGGCAGTTGTCGCGTTAGAGGAACACTCTTATTTTGATTATTCCACTGTGTTAAATTACTACATTACATGCTAAGGTAGTGCTTGAGTAGCTGTTAAATGCTTATTTGGCTCCATATTAGCAGGGTTAAATTATTTATTGTAAAGTAAATATTTGTTTCTTTGTTTTAGTTTGTTAATCCATTCTGAGGAATCTAAAGAAACAAAAAGACTATAATCTAAATACCCACAATTTTTATTAGTCATTGATTGAGGGAAGCATTTTGTTGGCGTTTTACGGCTTTGTGAAAATGAACATCTATGGACACTTTAAATGAAACAAAGACATATGTTGTAACTAAATGATACTAAAAGAAATTATTGAAAACTATTTATAATATATGAAATAATATAATTTTAGACACTATTCCATATAATCAAACTTTTTTTTTGTACACCCGTCTCTAACATGAAAAACAGTCCAGTTCAAACAATCCTCAAAGCCGGTATGGCCATCATATGGAAGATTCCTGTTTTTTAACCTATCCCTTCTGTGCTATAACTGCTGGCTGTCTGTGCATGAAGTTTTACTGTGTGTTGTTGTCCTGGCGAGTGGAAGATGTTTCTAATTTGCCCTTCACCATGGACTAAGGGAGAAATGATTAGAGAGGAGGAAATTGGAGGATTAAAATTGTCTGCTTGAACTTCCTGAGCTCCGCTTGCTCCCTCTTGGTGTCTGTGCTGAGGGATCTACAGTAAAGCCTCAGGCACTGCAGCAGAACAGCATCTCCAGCTCGCTCACACACACACACACACACACACACACACACACACACACTCACTCCTCCACATCAGGGTTTGTGCTCAGTGTGGGAGCGATGAACACACACTGAGCTCACAGTCAGACTCAATTTGTTAATGTGTGCAACATTACCAACCCTTGGTGACTCATCACTCGCCTGGTGGAGTCAGAATTAATTTGTCAATGGGTGACAAAGCAAGATGACAAAAGTGCAGTTCAGACTTGTAAAAATCGAAATTGCTGTAGCATATTTATTTTTTTTTAGTTGAGAAAAGCTACAAAATTATTATCCATAACAAGTTGATGCAATTTCTAAAAAAAACTTTGATACATGGTTCCAGTTTTTCAGTATATGACTGCATGGTATATTTATTTATTTTGTAATGTTGGTTATAATACTTCTTTCAGACATCATTTTTCATCCTAATTATGATAGTGTATCATATAATCATACCGTATTTGACAGACCTGTTGTCTTTTTTAGCCCTTTTCAGAAAACCTTTTTTTTCTTCTGATTCTTCAGTCAATATGTTTTCCTTTCACTTTTTGAGAAATTCTGAGAGACTTTAAGCAAAGACTGTAATATCCGTTCATATATTTAATGTCTTTTGGAGAGAGTAGTGCCTGAGGGTCTTCGTGCCTATTTTATGTTAGGATATATATCTGCACAGAGAGGGAAAGAGTCCAGCATCTGTGCTTCACTCGTTGAAAAATGGCTATGTTGCCATACAAATTAATATTATAATTCCTCATATATTTTGTGAGAATATTGATGAGGCTGAATTTAATTGTGCTGTGAAGAACATCTTACATGGCACATCGTCATGTTGGCTTGTGAACAAGTTAATTTGAAGGAGTAGAAATCAGATTTGGACTTTGCGTCGTGTTAAAAACAGAGGATGTGAGGAAACAAAGATCGGAGCCCATTCAAAATGTTAACTGCAAACTCATACCAGTCACCTTTACCTTCACCTTTCCCAATCACCTTTTCTAGTGCTTGCCAGGACAAACTGCCTTGTTTAGAATTCAGACCATAAATAAAATTGCACAATTGTTTAGTATTGTTTGAAGACTGATGGTTTTAGAGCGACAATAAATAAAGTTCTACTTTGATTAAAATGTAGTCATAAGTATGATTTTAGATGTAAAATGCAGACACGTATTGAGATGATCTGCTGCCCTGTGAGAACTCCTCAAAAAGGATAAGAATGCTGGAAAGAGCCTCAATCAGCCTGGATCAAGTTCTGATAATAGAAAAAACACGATATGATTTCTGATACACAATGTACTGTTTACTGTTCTATTGTTCCTGTTGTTTAAATTCTTGATGAAGGCTTAAAATGTGTTTTTGTCATCAGAGATGATTGAAAACAAATTATTTACATTCCTCTGACTGAATCCTGACTTCTCAACAAAACATTTGCCATAATTGTGGTAATGATTTATATAGCTGTGGGAGTGCACCTTGAACCATGGAGACTCTGTAAAGACTGTCTTCAGGGATGGACCAGACTTTTTAACTAATTTTGATTTTGTATCAGCTGCTAAATTTTTTTAGTTCCTGTTTCGGGAATGTAATTAACATTTGATATGTTTAAAAAAAAAACGTTACATTGACAAACCGTACTAGATGTTCAATATTAATAAGAAAGAAACCATATTTAATATCCGTAGACGGTTTAATCCTTTTAGCATTTTGAACAGTGGGCAATGTAAGCCATCAATTTGTTTATTTATGATGATAGTAAGAGAGATGTACATGTTGTATGTAGTGTGATTTTGAATTGATCAGCATTTCAACTGACTGACCTGTTATTATTTTGAACCACTCAGCACTGTGCAACTAATGTATCTGATTTGTTCTCGTCATTTTATAACGAACGATGAAAGTAGGTGTAAATATGGGAAATGTCCAGAGCGACGACAAAACAGCTGTACCTCTGCATCATGTAGATAAAGGCAGGTGATGCAGTAAAAGAAAAGAAAAGTATTGTTGGTTCATTGAAAGTAAAGTTTATTTACGGGTGAAACGTGTACTCAACTTGCATGTAGACAGTGAATCTCACGAGATAGTAGCCAGTTGGGGCAGGACCTCAGTTTTTCCTTGATGTCTGTCTGTTTTCCTCTGTGGCACTTCTACCTTCTGCCATCTAAGCGGCACTCTGTGTCTGTGCTGTGGTATGAAGGGATCAATTGTGTGGAAGAGATGCGTGTGAAATCCTTGCTGTCTGGAGCAGGTCAGGGGTCACCGTGTGAGAAAAAGGACCTCTTTCTATTCCTGGCATGGCTCTGTAAGGAACGCCACTCTCGGCAGGAGACACCCCCCTTCACTGATTCTCTAGCTCTATCTTCCTATCCTGCTTTCTTCGGTCTCTCCCCAGAGAAACATGGCGACCGGCCAAGACAGCTGGCTCTTTGGGCTCGGCCTGGTGCTCTCTAGAGCTTGTCTTGTTTGGAACAATGAAAGTGAAGATGCTCTCTGTGATAGAGAGCTTATGAGAAAGAGAAATGCGTTGTCTCAGCTCTGCGGTAATAAGATGGCTCATCATCAAACTTTAGAGTTCCACAGCTGACATCATCCTTGGTGGTACATCCACACTTAATCCTGCTTAATCTTCAAGTCTAGTGAAGCTGGTTGACTTGACAAAACGTAGAAATTCGTGCATTTGTTACCATAAGAAACCTGAGCACACAAACAGCAGTTTTGCATGGCTGGTGTTCAATAGTTTGTTCATTCTGATTGAGTTTAAAATCTAGAGTTTCTCTACTATAGCATGACTTGTTCTGTGCCGTGGCACTATGCCACTCGTGGCAGCTTCTTCAGACAGTTATGGACCACAGGATCCACACAGTATGCTTCTGCGCTGTAATTTGTTTTTGTCTTCTCTTTCCTCCTATTCCGATCCACAATCACCGTTGTTTGTTTGTAAAGTACTGGCTGTCATGTCTCAGTTGATATTCATCGTTTCATGAACGTGTATTCTGTGTTTTAAATGAGGTGTCTGAATTTGTATGCAAGTATGCATAATGTGTGTTCCTTGGGAGTTGTCATTTTTTTAATAGACGTGGAAAAAATGGAAACGGATTCCAAAAACACCATCTGGTATTTGGAGGAGTGTATTTGTCTCTGTAAATGTGTGTGTGTGTGTGTGTGTGTGTTGGGGGGATAGTGGTGGTGGTGATGAGAAGTGATCCTCTTTTTCTCCGTAGCCCTCTTGGTCTTGAGCCACCCGCCACTCTGCTGCCAAAAAAAAGGTGTCAGTCGCCGATGATGGGGAGGCAGGAGGGGTGTTTGTGTGGTGTGTGTTTGTGGGTGTGGGACTTTGCTGCTATCACTGGAACTTGGCCAGTGCTATTAACTCCTCCAGTCCACACTCACCTGCTCCAAAATATCTCACAAAATGATCCACAAACTTTTACCATTTTGGATTAATTAGCATGGATTTGAACATTTGATCCAGTCCCACGTTAAGTTGAGTCTTTCACGGGTTGTTATCATGGCTGGCCCAACGGTCTCATTCCCAGCGCTTTATTTATGCCATCTATCACCATTTATCAATATAAAGTACAGTTTATAAAGCTGAATACATTTAATTTGAGTCTGGATATCAATGATCATTTGATCTAAGTCATTTGACCAGGCGTGGCCCTTGTGTTAAGTTTAAAGCCCAAAGCTTTTTTCTATTGTCCCCATCTTGTTCAGAGATGGTGGTGTTTTGAGAGAAATGTTAAGTATACTAAAGTAACTGTTATAGTGGTAGATTTAACTATCTTTTTTTGCAGAGTTAATTCAATAATGTTCCAACTAGCTAATATTGCACCTAGCTGTGCTGTCTGTCCAGGTGCATGGAAGATTATTATTTTCTTATAAGCTGGGCAGCTGTGGCTCAGTCGGTAGAGCGGGTTGTCCACTAATCCACTAATCGTAGGGTTGGCGGTTCGAATCCTGGCCCGGGTGATCCCATGCCGAAGTGTCCTTGGGCAAGACACTGAACCCTAAGTTGCCCCCGATGGCAAGCTAGCACCTTGCATGCAGCTCTGCTACCATTGTTGTGTGAGTGTGCTCTCATTTGTAAGTCGCTTTGGATAAAAGCGTCTGCTAAATTAATAAGTAAATTTGAAATACAGTATGCAAATTTTCTGCACCAGTTGCTTATAGTCTCTGGTTACCATGTTTTATTTTTCTATTACTTAAGATAATAAAGTAATGGAATGACCCTTAAGATGGCTTCCATGGGGTAATGGTGAGTCAATAAGAGCAACATTTTTTTTTTAATATATTGAAACAGAGCTTGGGTTTCATAGTAAGTTAACTTGTTAGTTGACTTACAACAAACTGGTTACAGACTGATTTTATTTTTATATCATACATTTTTGGCCCCTGCTTAAGATCGTGCTGAGGCCCCACACCCCCATAGGCCAGCTCTGCTAACTGTCTAGAACCCTTGAGCATGTGCTTTCTCTTTAAGTGCCACAGTTACTGTCATGTGAAATGAAAAATCCTCTTTGGGCCCCATGTCTAAAATATAAATTCGTAAAGGCGTGGTAGAATATGGACCACATTTGTGGAGTGCACAGCTGGTTAAGCTGGTTAAACTCATTGTGTATATGTGTGACAGAGAGACACAGACAAAAGAGAAAGTAATGTGTTAGTGGAAAATAAGGTTGAAGCTGGCCATATTTGGCCATGTTTCATTTTTGCATTAATTGCTAAATGTTTTTGATGTTTCTATGTTAAATAGGGTTATGCAGAATTACCTTAATTATAGTTTATTTGTCAATCTTACTAATGAGTGGATGATTCCAGCAAATGAAATGAAGATTGTCACTTAATATGTTAATAGTTGGGGAGAGGATTAGGTGAGATTATAGTTTAGTAGATAATTTCTAATGAGGGTGCTTGTTGGATGCCAGTGAGGACAGGGCACAGCGTGTGTGTGTGTGTGTGTGTGTGTGTGAGAGAGAGAGAGATATTGAGGAAAA
>JAFFST010044937.1:25776-38755 GCA_022414735.1 Noturus placidus | reverse complement strand
GATGTGCAAATCTGATAGAGACATACCCCAAGCGACTTACAGCTGTAATCGCAGCAAAAGGTGGCGCTACAAAGTATTAACTAAAGGGGGCTGAATAATTTTGCTCGCCCAATTTTTCAGTTTTTTATTTGTTGAAAAGTTTGAAATATCCAATAAATTTCATTCCACTTCATGATTGTGTCCCACGTGTTGTTGATTCTTCAAAAAAAAAGTTTTATATATTTATGTTTGAGGCCTGAAATGTGGCAAAATGTCGAACAGTTCAAGGGAGCCGAATACTTTCGCAAGGCACTGTGTATGTGTGTGTGTATATATATATATATATATATATATGGCTCAGTATTTAAGTCTCCGATCCAGTCATATTTTCATCACTATGCTGAGACAGTTCTGCCCCTGAACATATTCCTTAGCCCTCAAATGCCCCAGGGTGCTGTATCATGGCTGACCATATGTACAGCTAGGGGAAAGGATGTTGGGTTTGAATCAAGTAAATAAAATATTTTTTAAAAGGGTGTTAGTAAATTGATGGTCTATAAAAAGGCTTTTCGTTAAAATGGTGTCACACAAGAAATCTCTCATGATGGGTAAAGGCAAAGAGATCTCCCAAGACCTTCACAACCTTATTGTTGTGAAACATACTGATGGAATCAGATACAGACGTATTTCAGAACTTCTGAATCCTCCAGAAAGCACGATCGGGGCCGTTATCCACAAGTGGAAATATCATCACTCCGTCCTCAACCGGCCACACACAGGAGCTCCTCACAAGGTTTCTGATAGGGAGTCAGAAGAATAGTCAGAAGAGTAGCCCAAGAGTCAAGGACCACTTGGAAAGAGCTCCAGAAACACTTGGAGGCAGCAGGTGCCATCGTCAGAGAAAACAATATTCAATGCACTCCACTGCTCATGATCACCCGCAAGACTCCGTTACTAAAGAAAAAGCATGTTGAAGCTTGTTTAAAGTTTGCTACAACTCATCTGGACAAGCCTATGAAATACTGGGAGAGTGTAGTCTGGTCAGACGAGAGCAAAACTGAACTTTTTGGTTGTTATACTACACACCATGTTTGGAGAAGAACTGACACTGCACATCACCCTGAAAACACTACACCAACAGTGAAGTTTGGAGATGGAGCATCATGGTGTGGGCTGTTTTTCATCAGATGGTACTGGCAGACTTCATATAACTGAATGATGAATGGAGCCCTTTACCGGGAGATTCTTGAGAAGAATCTCCTGCCATCCACCAGGATGATGAAGATGATGAAAAATTTCCAGCCTCAGAAGTTCTCTGCATTTACTACAGCTGTGGGTCAGGTGGTAGAGCGGGTTGTCCACTAATCTTAGGGTTGGCAATTCAATCCCCAGCCCACGTGACTCCACATGCCGAAGTGCCCTTGGGCAAGGCAATTAACCTGAGTTGCTCCTGATTACAGGTTAGCACCTTGGGTGTGTGTGTGTGAGAATGAGAAACAGTGCAAAGCGCTTTGTAGAATGGCTAAGGTTAAAATGTGCTATAAAAGTGCTGATATGATGTTTCTTTTTTCTGAGTTAGCTTGTTTCAGTATTGAGTCTACTGAAAAGGCAACTTAGACTCATTTCCTCTCACAAGAGATTACAAGCATTTGTACCTGCTTATTGTGTCTGAATTTCTGGCTCCTTTCCTCTGTGTTGAGGGCAATGTAGGGACTGAGAAGCTCACCTGCATCAATACAGGTTGTCAGAGATCTGGTGGAGCAACACACACACACACACACACACATGCACATACATGGTGAGTACACTAATTTATCAGTAAAGGTGCTAAATGAATCAAATACTCCAAACACGGTCAAATAAATGTTTCAACTGTGATTATATGACACAAATTTAAATCTGAAGTAAGATCCTACACACTGTTCAGATGAATTATGGTTTCCAGAGAGCTCAATAACTGCCCTTAGATTTGCTTTCTAACCTTGATTTGAAACTAGTGAATGACAGCGACAAGCTACTGCTCATTTTCTATGCATGTGCTCGGTAAGTGGCGGTACAGCAAGCAACTTGGATGTTGAGATTTTCTCAATTTTATACAAATTTTAGCAATGTGAAACAAAGTGTTAAAAATATGGCACAGTGCAGACACTACTAACATCAGGCCGTTCTTCCAAACATCACAGAAGTGTCCAAGACTCGGGGTATGACATCGAAGGAGTTACAGAGCTCACTGGCTCAAATAGAAGAACCTGTGCATGACAAGTCACAAGATTTTGAGGCATTTGGTCTGCAAAGGTTTGGGCCAGACCACATAAAACCTATCAAATAGTCAACACCATTCCTACAATCAAGTATGGTGGCATAATGTCATGCTCTTTTCAGCAGGACTAGCTGAAAAGTGTGCTGCCATAAAGGCCAACACGAATGGAGCAAGCAAATACTTGAGGAGAACCTAGATCATTCAGCCAGAAATGTGTGGCTAGGATGATATTTTAAATCCCAACAGGATAAAGACCTAAAGCACAGTACAGGAACACAAATCTCACACTTAAATCCAATTGAAAATCTGTGACATGACCTGAAAATTGCCGTCCATCAACATTTCCCCATCTACATTGGCACTTGAAAGTTTGTGAACCCTTTAGAATGATCTATACATCTGCATAAATATGACCAAAACAGTCCTAAAAGTAGACAAGAACCCAATTAAACAAATGAGACAAAAAAATGATACTTGATCATTTATTTATTGAGGAAAATGGTCCAATATTACATATCTGTCAGTGTCAAAAGTATTTGAAGAGCAGCAGATTGGATTAAGATTAGCAGTAAGATTAGCAGTTCATTTGAAGGTGAAATTAGAGTCAGGTGATTTCAATCAGGTGTGAGTGAGCATGATGTTTAATTGAAACAAGGGTCTATCAAAGTCTGAATTTCACAACAAATGTTTGTGTTGTGAAGACCACTAAAGAAGGTTTCTACCCTCCCCAGAAATGGTTTGCCAACAAAGATCATTCCAAGAGCAAGACGTGTAATACTCTGAGGTCAGACAGGAACCCAAGGTAACTTTTAAACAACTAAAGGTCTCTCACATTGGCTGACGTTAATGTTGATGAATCCACCAGCAGGAGAACACTGAACAACAATGGTGTGCATGCCAGGGCTGCAAGTAATCATCCACTGCTCAATAGAAGAGAGGGATATGAAAGGCACAATCTGATATTTTTTTTTATACTCAGACTTATGAACCCCACTGTGTGTGTTTACTGTATTGATGGTCCACTTTAATAGGAACATCTATTTATCAGCTCATTTATACAGTTATCTAATCCACCATTCAGGTGGCAGAAGTACAATGCAAAAAATCATGCAAATGCAGGTCAAAACCTTCAGTTAATGTTCACATGAAATGTCAGAATGGGGTGAAAACTGTGAGCTGTGACTTTAACCGTGGCAGGTCTAAGTATTTCAGAAACTGTCCAGTTTCGTTGAGCCTGTGCCAATAATAGCCTCCGATTCCAGTTCTTGGCTGACCAGATTAGAACCCAATGTGGACTTCTCCTAACTCAAGGTTAGATGTTCTGTGTATACTAAGATGCTTTTCTGCTCAATACAGTTGTAAAGAATGATTATTTGAGTTACTGTATCCTTCTTGTCAGTTTAAACCAATCTGCCCATTTTCCTTTGACCTCTCTTCTCAACAAGACTTCGAACAGTTCTACCCACAGAACTCTCTGAATTCATGAGAGAAATACAGAACCCCAATTCCAAAAAAGTTGGGACAGTATGGAAAATGCTAATAAAAACAGGAGTAATATGTAAATGTACTTTGACTTGTATTTAAACAAAAAACATAAAGACAAAGTATTTGATCTTTTACCTAACCAATGCATAGTTTTTTTTTTTTGTTTTTTTTTTTGCAGAGATCAGTTTATAACATGTTCCAAGAAAGTTGGGACAGGGGCAATTCGGGATTAATAGCGATGTGAATAGTTGAAATAAGAAGGTAATGTGAAGCAATCATCTAATCATAGTATAGTTAAAAGATTCCTGTCAAATCTCGGTGCGTAAAGGACGAGGCAGAAAACCACTTCTGAATGCAAGTGATCTCCGATCCCTCAGATGTCACTGTCTTAAAACCATCATGAGTCTGTAATGGAGATCCTGACATGGGCTCGGGAATAGTTTGGTAAACCTGTGTCAGTCGACACCATTCGCCGCTGCAATCACAGATTCAAATGAAGGCTTTACTATACAAAGCAGAAGCCGTCAATCAATACGCTCCAACCTCATCAGTCATTAAAAGAGAAGACTCAGAGCTATCTTGGCAAAGGGAGGTAGCACAAATCATTGACTAAAAGAGTGCCAATAATTCTTGCACACTACTTAAAGTTTTTTTTTTGATAAACCCGAGTTTGTTTGTTAGCCAGAATAGCAGAGTATTTTTGTGAATTTCTTTGACAAAAGATCAAAATGTTAAACAATAAAGACAGTTTTTCACAGAAGAAATGGGATGCTTCAACCAAAAGTGGTTCTTCACCTGGTGTCACCTCCTACAGCTTCAGAAGCACCTTGCTGATGAATGATTCTTGTCAAACATTGTATGGGGAGCGTGTGCTTTAATGCACCATCTAAGCTCATGATATTAGTAGGTTTGAGTAAACCCAAAATCATAACTACAATGCTAATAATGCAGCCCTACACACAGATCTACAAGCAGATGTTTGAGCATCACTTTTTATTACATTTTAAGA
Organism: Noturus placidus; assembly: GCA_022414735.1. Taxonomy (NCBI): domain Eukaryota; kingdom Metazoa; phylum Chordata; class Actinopteri; order Siluriformes; family Ictaluridae; genus Noturus; species Noturus placidus. Next base: position 34,022 of record JAFFST010044937.1, on the reverse strand, counting down.
CACTTGGTGTATCTGGCCTCAATGAAAAAGCTGGACAAAAAAAAAAAGCTCATTTTTATGCAAAAACAGTGAAAGATGACACAGCCCAGTCGAGTATCCTTCACATCTACAAAATTAAAATAAATAACATTTTTCTTACATTGTAAAATGCATACACAATCAGTCGACACACAAAAAGGTAACAAATGCCCATGTTAAACCTTGCATTAACATATGATCTGTCTCTATATTCATATATGGACAACAATTGCTCTGATCTCAGCTTTGTGTTTATATCTCATTTGTGTATTCTTGTGATCTAGTCTGTACACATCTCCCACACACTATACAAGTGGCTATGATGTTAGTCCTGTCACAGGGGCAGAAATTTGGTACAGAGATTGATACTGAGAGTCTTCTTCTTATTCTTATTATTATTATAAATTTTCCTCGACTGAGGGATCTTTGAAACTGGCTGTTAAGGGACAAGCTATGATGGCAGAAATTGGAATATTACTAGTCATCCTCTCTGGGTCCTTTGTTACGGTATTTAAAATATTTTCATGACCTATCCCACCAGTACATATGTCTGCTTAAGGTCAGTCGGATCGGATCACACTGTACAAACCACAATCTGCACCAGATAACCTCTAGCTGTTACAATGCATATTTGTTCATTTACATCTTTTTAATATGCTCAAATGCTAGCTAATCATGATCCAATCACACAGTATTTATGCGGTGTACATGGGGCTGTTAACTAAGGGAACAAATGACAGTATGCAGGGTCCAACCCAGGTCAATTTCTTAAAAGCAGAAGTATGGAAGCTAGAGAAAATGATTCCGTCTCTGCATTTTGAATGCCAGTAAACATTCATGACTTCAACCAGGCTAGCGTGCGCATATATATATATATATATAACACACCATCTGAAATACAAGAAAACAGCTCAACAAAATGAAGGCATGGAGAAAAAAAGTTACAGAGATCTATCCATTCCTCTGAATTCATTGATAAAATGTGACAAAATATTAGCAATGTTATGAAAATAGTTCTACATACTTAAAAGTGTGAAAGGAACCTTCATTCATTCAAGATTTTTCAGTCATTCTGGTCAGGAACATGCTCGATCCAGAACCTATTCCAGTGAGCATGAGGCAGGAATACACCCTGAATGAGATCCCAGTCCATGAAGCGCACACACATTTGCACACGGATTCATTTAGGGACAATTTAGCATAGCCAATTCATTTCCTGGCATGATTTTTGGGAGGTGGGAGGAAACAAGATAACCTGGAGAACACCCACATGGATACAGGGAGATCAGACAGTAACCAGAGCTAAGGATCCAATGAGGGACAGAGATACAACCTACTGCACCACTATGCTTTCCATGAAAGAAACCAAAGCAGGTCATATAAAAACAACGTTTAAAATCACACCTGTGGTGTGGGTCAAAACCACTCCATCTGCAATTTTTTGTTTCAGGGGCCTTCTTAATGTACACTTTGCTCATCTGACAAAGGAAATAACATTTAATGGGATATCACTATCCATAAAATACGTTTTTCATGCTGAACTGGTTTATATAAAACCACTGAAATTTAAACAGAATACGGAAAGCCGAGGCTGAATTAGAAATAAACTAACTTAGCACTTCTCCATGTATGTGAAGTCACGTATTGGTATGCGGTATACTTTAAATCAGATGAGAAACAAAATGAAAGGAATGGCTGGGTTATAACTGGTTTAAAGTGATCTACAACGATGTTTCATTAGAGAAATAAGTATTATTAATCAGGAGATGGCACAATTTGTAAGCAGTGCAAAAATAGTATGAACAATTTCATGGTACATTTGTCCTCAAGTTGTATAAATGTATATGAATGATACAGGACAACTGACACTTCAAGTTACGATATAAACAGCAATGAAACCATGCAGGGGTTGGCGTCATAGTTACAGTAGCCTAGCTTGTGCTAAACTTGTAGCACCCCCGTGTGGTATGGAGCAACACTGTCTGATTTCAGATTGCATTAAAGAGAAGGAATACGACAAGTAAAACCTTCACCCCAATATTTTTGATTGGACCGGATGTCAATATGAAAACATTGACACCACCCAAGTCTACTATCATACTAATTTGATTGAGCAAGAAGAATAAAAGTGCTGAGGTAGAAACCTATGTGACTTTTCTCTGCATCTAATGCAGTGGCTCTCAGGGAATTCATTAAAAGCTTTAAAAAAGAAAAATACCACAGGAAATAGGGTGTGTTATAGCAGTGAACAAACATGTATAGTGCAGAGGGGACTTCCAAAAGCAAGGTCTAAGTTTGTTATTTTATATATATATATATATATATATATATATATATATATAAAAAGCCTGATTCAATTCAAACAGCTCATCGTTCTTGCTTGTGCTGAATCAGGTGTATGTCAGATCTGCAGAAATGTTAGTGTTTGCAGACTTATGGGTTCTCCAAGTGAAGGCCTGGGGAACTGGTGCATTGTACATGAATTAAGAAGGTGAGATGGTAATGAATCTAAAGGAGATAAACCTCAGCCCTGCAGACACCGATTCTGTAGCATTTCATTTTGTGCTAAAGATTCTTAACAAAAATAACTACTACTTTCAATTCTTGATAAAGCAAATGTGTGTTACAGAAAGCACATTCACTTTTTTCTTTAATTCTTTTGCCATTGTAACCATGAAGTCTTCAAGGTCTGTTCTTTTGTGTTTAAAAAATAATTTTACAGTAAGACAAAAACAAAAAAGCAAAACAATTTTCTGAAATTTTATGAATGACAGTGTGATGAAATTCTACCCAATATCGCTGTTTACAACAAAAATATCTATGAAAGGGTTGAAATAAAGCACACAAAACATTCTGAATGAGAGCTTGAATGACAGCTGAGCAAGTAGTTATAAGGGTGCAAGTGAGAGAACTGGGAGTGTTTCCCAACTACATTATCAGCTTATGATGTGACTCACCCGAATATAAACTATAGAGAGAGTGCAACCATGGAGTGCTGATGGGAATTCTGCCCTGTTCAGAGCCAACATGGACCCAGAGCTTAGATTCCAAACAGAATGTGAAAATCCTCAAATCACCAGAGCTGGGTGAAAACTGACTTGTACCAATAACAATGTTTATAAACATTATTTCCAAAAACTTTATATTGTCTATATTTGCTCTGTATAACAAACTGAGGAGCTACATCCTTCACCTGTCCCAGTCTCATTGGGCAGCAAATAAACAAAATAAGGAAGTCTTTGAACTGTTCGCACGTTGGTCATGTGATATTTGCTTGTTCACCATCCCTTGCTACTTTATCTGTGCAACTTTACGACATTAGCATATTTAAAACAACTATGTCTATGAAGACATATTTTAGCTACATTTGTCAAAATGTCTCCTCAGGCAGAGAAGGCCTTGTTTGTTAAAACTTTCATTAAATGCTGGTCCAGAGGACAGAATTAAGGGATCGCATACACCAAGAAGAATGCGCATGATGCTGCCCTCAAATTGGGCAAAACATAAATGAGCTCAAATGGCAACTTTTATCTGAGGTGCACACAAATGTAAACAAATGAATCCTAAATATCACCGTAACTGTGCTAAAATATACCAATCATTTTTCCTATGTGCCAACTCTATGGAGTATTAGAGGCCATAGGGAGTACTGTAGGTGGCAAGACGTGCATAGGGTCTATGCTGGCTCTTTGCAGGTTCTGAGATTAAAGAAAGAGATAGAGAGAACCTGTACTCACTGGTTGCATTGCTGCTGTCTCTTATCTGTCCTCTCTTCACCTGATTCTACATCTGTCTCATCTATGCACCTCTCCTGCTCCTCCTCCCTCCCTTCGCTCATTTGTCTGGTATCTTTCTGTGTAGTTCTAAGCTGCAGGTGATTGGACTTGTGAGCTGACAGAGCTACAACTGAGGCCTGATCTCTGCGGAGGTGCACCATGCTCGCACCAGAACGTGGCTGGGATAGGGCAAGGGGCAGGGGGACACATGAAAGATGAGAGGGGTAAGGAGGCAGGTGCCGGGATAGGTGCGCAGGGTTTGAGGATGCGTGTCTGGTGTTGGAGGTCAGTTTAGGTGGCTGGTCCCGTTGTCCTTTCCTTTCCCAACTGTACAGGTCGACTGAATCTGACCTGCTCTCGGCAGGCCTTTCCTGGCAATCTTCCTTGGCAACCATGAGAACCTCTGAAGAGGAACTAAGAAAGTGTTTCCCTATTGTGGGGGGAGAGGGACACACAGTGCTGATAACCTCTATAAGAGGAATTCTACACCTGTTCTGCAAGCTGCTACACAGGTCTGCTGAAGAATCTTCCCTAGCTGTACTTATACTGCAGTTATCATGCTTCATCAGGAACAAGTTCTGGTGCTGTTCTTCACCCTTGGGCTCCTGTGGGCCAGTTACATTAAGAACAAAGGGTTCAGACTCTGTTCTGTCTATTAACTGTCCTGTTACCTTTTGAGCCCAATCCTTGTCGGTGTCTAAGCTGATATTCCTACACTCATGCAAATGATCACCAGTCCTATCTGCTTCCAATTTGCAATAGCTGGCAACTGAGGAATCTGGTCCCTTAATGTTCATGGCAGTGCCCTGTGTTTGCTCTTCCTGATTTGGGTCAATGCTCAATGAAGCCCTTCTGAGATCAGAACACTTTGTCTGAAGCTCCTCTATTTTAACATTTTTCTCTCCAAATGCAGCTTCTTCTTCGCCTCCAACGTTCTCCTGCTTCAGTGTGGTCACTGGTGTAGAAGACCCTTTTGCTTTCTCAGCCAAGAACCTACGGATCTCTTGTTCAATGCTGTCATCACTGTCTACTGAGCTGCTGTCCTCGACATGTGTAGACTGGACGTCATGGACTACTATCTTGTATCCAGAGCCCTGATTGTCCTTTGTTAAGACTTTAGGTTTCTTTATGTTCTTCTGTGACTTCAAAACTTTAGGTTTAGCACCTTTGTCCTGTCTGGCTATGCCCATCAGCCCTTTACTGCTTTTTACAGTATTGGGTTTCATGGGTTTAACTGCAAGAACCAATTTTTGATCCTTGACATATTTGTATTTTTTTAAGGCGTCAGTACCTGGTAGTTGCATGGGTTTATGGCTCTTTGCTGCCTTGAGTTTCATGTCCCGGACTTTCTTTTTCACTTTTTTCTTCGTCTTGAGCAAATCTTTTATTGCTGCATCAAGATCCTCATCACTGTCCAATGAGCTGCTCTTGTCACTGCTGTAATTCCTCTCAGAGCCAATAAAAGACTTTGGGGGGCTGGTTCCACAGCTGGAACCCTTGTTCATGGATGTGGATCCTTCGGTAATGCTATGCTGGGGAGACTTTTGTGTAGGGTTGCTGTTTTTTACTGTATTTGGGCTACAGGTGTGCCATGTAATAGGAGAAAAATCACTCTGGCTTATGGGCTTGGTTTCAGGCTCCTCTTTGATGGTATTACCAGCAATTCCTGGTTTAAATCTCTTGCTAACTTCTTTCCGTTTCCTTTTACGTGAGAAGGACAGTCTCAGTACTTTGTTCTGATCCTCCTCAACTTTAATGTGCTGTGCGGCTTTAGAGACTGTGGATACTCCAGAGTAGTCAGTTGTGGTTGCCTGTTCATGCAGCTTTGCTTTAAGCTCCAGAAATTTACGAATCTCTTGCTCAATTCCATCCTCGCTGTCCACAGAGCTCTCGTCACTCTTTTCATACCGCTGTAGTGAAACATCAGTGGGAAGGAAAGACGGAGTCTCTGTTGCAGGGGTACAGGCTAGGTCCAAGGTGGGCTCAAATGCTGCTGGCATGACAGTCTTGGAGATGTCCAAGATGGCTTCGGCACACATCAGCTCAGCAGTAGTGTTGACAGTGAGTGTGGAGTGAATCTGCCGCACATCCTGTGGCTCTTCAACTCTAGTGGTGCAAAGTGGATCTCCACTGGCCCTCAGGCAACATGTAGGCAACATGCTGAGAGAGATGCCTACAGGTTTAGGTGAAGCACACTTCATTTCTTTAGGTTCCAATGCATTTTTCTTTTTGTTTTTCTTCTTAGCTAGTTTTTTTAAAGGTTTAACACTGATGTGATCAGACATCAAACAACTTTGCTTTGGGTGAAGTTTGTGTTCTTTGTCCTTCTGCTGTTCCTGTTGGAAGTTCCGAATGGCCTCTTCAATGCCATCATCACTACTAGAGTCCAGTACCTCCTTCAGCTGAAAGTACCTCAAGCCCTCGTTACGCTCCTTCTCTTCTTGCTGAAATTTCTGTATGGCCTCTTCGATGCCATCATCACTGCTTGAATACATTAACTCTTCCTCCTCCACCTTTATTCTGAGTGAAGGTGGTGTACAATCCACTTGTAGCAAACTGGAAGGTGTTCCAGAGGAAGACAGAGCTTTTGTAGGCAAGGCATTAGCAGCACCTGTTTTTCCAAGTGGGTTCTCGTTGATTGTTTTTTTCTTTTTCTTCAAGGTTACCAATGGCTGGATTCCTTTTGAACCTTTCAGGGTATGGTTGCTAGTGCTTAGTACCTTGGTGGAATGCATGAGCGGTTTAGGTACGTCCGGAATACAAATGCCTCCCTGCTCAATTTTAGGTGTCTGTATTGGGCTCTCCATTGGCTCCCTTTTATGCTGGTGGTCCACTTTCTCCTTCAGGTACTCCTGGATGGCCTCCTCAATCCCTCGATCTACTGAATCGTCGCTGTCTGAACCTTCAGTGGCATCAGAGCCATATGCATGAAGCTTACTGCTGTCTGTCGCTGCTCGTCGAGACCTTGCTAGTGTGTCCATGTGACAAGACTTGTGGCCTCCACATGACGACTTGGGCAGGTTGAGGGCAGATTGGGCACTAGCGTTGACCTCATTGCTCATATCTGAGGACTGTGTGCTGCAGAGGCTGTCAATGATCATCTGGACTTTGTGCGGGATGGGGGTTCCACTGGAAGATACAAAGTCACTGTCTGAAGCACTATCATTGAAGCAAAGTGGCAGGCTCAAGCTCTTACCGGACCTCCATTCTGAGTGAACTGCCACCACAGGAGGAACCGTTTTCAGAAACATTATACAATGACTGATTGGGGAAGGTGGGGCTTGGGACCTCTATCTGTGACCTTGTAACATTCTGAAAAAGGAAGAAACGATCCTATTAGACATTAATTTTCATGCGTTATAGCATATGTATGTATGTTTGTATATATATATATCAACTTATGGCACACATGTCCTGATGTGAATATATTGTAAAAATTACTTCTTGAACATGGTCTGGTCTAAAGCTGCAACCACTAATAAATAAAATCGATAATAATCACTTATGAAAATCATTGCCAAAAAATCTAATTTACTGGTCTGCACATGGCACGGGGAAGTTTACTCATTGTGTTACTTATGTTCCAAAAACACACATCAGAAATACATCAGAGAGTACAGACCCAAGTTGTGCCCCAAATCTTGTACTACAGACTATGCAATCTACTGTCTAGTGTATGAGCTTTAGACTGTTAGTATTGTCTCAATGGAAGTTTGTACTCGTGCATCACGGTCATGCTTCCATGCTACACAAGCTCTGCTTTGTAAAGTTTTCAGGATACAATCTTCTCTACCCTGCCGACCAGCTACGCTTGGTGCGAGGCTAGCCTGCCGACCAGCTACGCTTCATGTGAAGACAAGGCTATATATATATATATATTTCAGATTTTTCTCTCAACTACTCATTTTCCTCTAAACTGTTTTCCACAAAAAATACTTGTGAAAGTGTTAATGTGAGGTGTTCATGTCAATAACTACAAATGGGGTGGTTGTGGTGCAGGTGGTTGAGTGGGTTGTCTACTAATCGTAGGGATGGCGGTTTGATTCCCGGCTCATGTGACTCCACATGTCGAAGTGTCCTTGGGCAAGACACTGAACCCCAAGTTGCTCCTGATGGCAAGCTAGTACCTTGCATGGCAGCTCTGCTTCCATTGGTGTGTGTGAATGGGTGAATGAGACACAGTGTAAAGCGCTTTGGATAAAAGCGCCATATAAGTGCGCAATTAAAACACGTTTACCAGTGCTATGTTAAACGTTAACATAAAGTCTTTTTTTTGCGCTGCAAATGTTTACCTTCTACTTTACCTTCTCTGCACGGTGAGTCGAGCAGGTGAGTCGAGCAGGTGAGTCAGTCACGTGCAGGTCTATGGTAAAAATTATTTAAAAAAAAAAAAACTGTTTTAAAATGCAGCAAGCATCAGTAAGTGATATGTTTACTATTAAATGTTTGTTC
>JAFFST010044937.1:9552-25702 GCA_022414735.1 Noturus placidus | reverse complement strand
AAAAAAAACTGCATCCACGATGAGCGAGAACACGCAGGAGTCTAACATTAAAACAGCATTCACGTCGATTCACAGACGCAGAGAGTGAAAGTTGATGAATATGTGAAGAATAACTCCTTGATGAAACACCTCAGGTTCCAATCCACAGTGACGACATTGTGTTCGTGTTTACCTCAGGAGCCTTTAGCATACGCGGCTTCAGCTCCGCGCGCCAGAGAAACATCAAATACTCATTCATTTTCTCAAATTACTTTCATATCTACAAGCGAACTGTTCTAGACGTGGACTATTCCACAGACGTGTTCAATAACATCATTATTCCATTCATATTTAGCGTTCTTTGTTTAATTTCCCAACCATGGTTGGTAGGCTTTAGAGCCCGAGCCTAGCACCGCGCTGTCGCCGGATTGCTAGCGGCTCAAGCTGCGCCGCTCTCCGCTCAGCAGAGCTAAGAGACACCGCAGAGGAACCGGCTTCCGTTGCGTTGCCAATTCGTGCCCTGAACCGGCTTAGCTCCTTTCAAAAGGCTACACATCAGACAACGAGCCACGACAGACCCCAGGCAATGTTCTATATGGGTAATATCCGACTAAAATATAAACGAAGACACCGACTTCTTTACGTCCCGGCGAGGGGCGGAAGCCTCAGGACGGAAGGCTCAGCGCGGGCCTCTCCGCCCGGAACCCGGCTCATTTTCCGGACCCTCTTTTGTATCGTAAACATCATTAAACTGAAACCGAATGCACACAGAAATAAAGGACCATTTCGACGTGCTTACCCTCGGACACTCGCGCTCATGTGCAGGTGATCGGAGTTTCGGAGACACTTTGTTAAATTGTTATATAAATGATTGTTTTTCTGTCTCTGTACGGCACTGGCGCGCGCAGAAAATGCACGTTCTCGAACAGCCACGCTTCCTACTTACCATGGAGAGCTCACTTAAAGCGACAGTACACCTGAAATACATGCTCGGGATAATGAACACACGCTGCAAGGTCTAGTTTACAGGTTGAGATAAATCACCTTGTAGGGTAGGCATTGGGTAAAAATGTTTTCTTCTACTTAAAATATCACCTGCGTGAACATGACCCCCACCCAACACTTTAAAACGTCTGCAAAACTAGTCTCAATCGTTTGTGCAGTAAAAAAAAATTATTCAGTTTTTGAGATATTAAAAGAACATTTAGAGGTCATTCTGAGGTCACTTTGAGACAATATCCATTGCTCAAAGCGCTATACAAATAGAATTGAATTATGGTGCGATGACGTCACTCAGCTCCCCTTCCCATGAACCAAATTCACCCCCAATAGTCTCGTTTGTGCTGCTTCCGTTTTAAAAATATTAGACATTGACAACGTTTACATGGACAGCAATAATCTAATTATTGGCCTCATTCTGAATAAGATAATATTGTGATTAAGGTGTTTACATGAGTCGCTTTTTACATGTTATAGAACATAGTTCAGTTTTCGGCACATGTCATTACGTCGCCACGCCGTCTGACATTCCCTCCAGGATTTCACCTATCAACACAGGTGCATTGTAGTTACACTGGCCAGAATTTTTATTTAGTAACTATATCGACTTTTCCTATACTAACTCTACACTAATTTCCACAAAAGCATTTTGAACAGTGATTTGCACCTAGTGGTGTGAAGTAAAGTGTAGCAGATGATTCTCCTTGTAAATAAATGAAAAGTTCAATCAGGAGATACCAATGAATGAAGTAAAGATAATTGTTTATTTTGAATACCTTGTGCCCCAGCCCCGTGAGCACACTTCTAGAGTTGAATTGCCGAAGACTTTGTCAAAACTAATCATCTCATCATTTGTTCAATAAACAATTCTTTTTACTTCAGTCACTGGTCTCTCCTGATTGAACTTTTCATTTATTTAGAAGGATGATCATCTGCTACACTTCACACCACTAGGTGTAAGTGACACTTCTGTACAAAATGCTCTTGTGGAAATTAGTGTTAATACAGGAAAAGTCGACACAGTTACTAAATCAAAATTCTGGCCAGTGTAAGTCAATGTTTTAACGCTGACAGTTACAGTATTATTACTTAACTTCAATCATAATGGTACAACATTCAAGAGATCTAAGATTGTCAATGTTTACTGAACAGAAAACTCATTGCTAATACTAGTATGGCTAATGGAGCTATGAAATGCTAATTACAGCTGCACATGGTACCCATGTTAGTGTTTTTGAATACGTTGTGCATCTAGGGGTCAACATTACCATATTGGTCCTAATATAAGATATAATATCCTTATATATTATTACTATATTATATTTTCATTGTATTCTGGCAAATACATGAAAACAAGTTTATATTGTATATGACATTTTTTGATTCAGGATTATTTCAGTGGGTAATTATGTTTTGCTTATGCCAAATGCCCAAGAAACCAGCAGTGGACAGGGATTCCATTTTCACAGTCCTCTGTTCATCAAACGATTCCATAGTCTAAAATGACAACATAGCTACTCCTAATCAGAGCATCTGGACAGAGCTTAGTGAGCAGATAGAAAACAAGATCACTGCAAAGGCTCTGTATACTTTTGTTAAATTGAACAGACACAACATCTGGAATGCTTTAGGGTTTATTTATGAAAGTGATCATGAAACAAGTGGCAGTAGTGATCAGGGATGTCACGATACCAAAATCTAGTAGTCGTTACTGATACCACCAAAAGTATGCGTGCATGTGTCCTTGTCTGTTAGCTAATTCTCTTTACCGGACCAGAGTTTCATGAAAGTTTTGATAAACATTACAGACCAAACTGCTACTTTGCCTGATGAGGCACAACTGTAAGTGAATTCCTGGTCTCATAGATAACAGTCAAGTTTATGTTTGTATCACTCTGTAGTTAAAATTCACTCGCTTAAGTAACACCACCTTACACCTTATAAAGCTAGATTATGCAACTGACTTGCTACTTTAACTTCTAACTTGCTAGAAACTAATAGCAACGCTCTAGTTATTCTTGTTAGCTAGCTATCTAGGTATATTTCTGAGCAAACACTAGTACAGTTCGGTCGCAAAAAAATACAGATGTTCATCCTTAGGTAAGCCAATAAACTAGAGAGAACTATTGAGGAAATAAAAATTTTATATATATTTTCATTCTATATATATATATATATATATATATATATATATATATATATATATATATATAACAAATGAGTATCAGAATACAAAGAGCTGTCCAGGCTGTATTACCAGGATAGACTTCCCATCCACAGCAACCTTAACCAGGATAAAGCGATTAATGAAAATGAATGAATAATAAGACTATACGCAATAGTAAAGGACATATACAATACATATAAACTGCAGCAGTGAAGTTTTCCATAACAACTTAATGATCACAAAAAGAGAGAAACAAATACCATTTATCCATGTGCCCCCCCCCACACACACAACACACACATATACCTCATGATGTAGATCAGAAAGTTATAAAGGTTCCTACCTTAATGCTTGTGTTGTTAAAACTGTTCATGCTAAATAAAACACATCTCACTACTAGTCTCAAGCACAAGTCATAAAGGTCCAACATGTACATTCCACCCAAAATTCCTCTTTATTGGGCATGCAATATATTAAAGCAAAGTGGATGTCTGCCTTGATATGTTAGCATGGAGTGGTGCCATTCTTTCATGTAATGCCAGAGGTTCCGAACCCAGTACCAGTATCCAGTACCGGGCCGTGGAAGAGTTGCTACCGGGTCGCGAGAATGTTCTGGGAAAAATGTCTATATATGCCACTGTATTATTTATTGTGTGTTCTTTAAGAGATAATATGAAAATTTACATAGACAGCATCATTTCAGAAAACACTGGTTCAACTCTTGCAACAGGCTCAGCCAAGTTTAACATGAGCATGAAACAAATGTCGCTCGAAAGTTTCTTTAGTGGATGAGCTAAAGAAAGACCAAGTGATGGTGATAAGACAGTCTGCTACTGACGAGAACAAGGGAATAGTTTCACCAAAACTACGATGGGTTGTATCTAAAACAGCGAAGGCTCTTAAATGTTTACTCCGTTTTCCAGCTACATATTTTGTGAAGCTGGGTTTTCTGCACGGACTAAAACAAAGCACAGAATAGACTGGACATTTGCAACACACTTCGACTCATTGCTCCCAATACCTCCTCGCTGGGATTATATTATTGCAGGGAAACAAGCCCAGGGCTCCCATTGACTCAGCATTACGGTGAGTTGTAATGTTTTGTTTGTTGAGTTTGTTGTTGGTATGTAGTTGGCATTGAGGCGTGATTTTCAGATTTCATGTAAATTAAATGTTAAATAAATTAGTAAATTAATTATTGTTTTGATCACACCTTAGTCCACCCACTCACAGATATGTAATATTGGATCATTTTCCAAAACCGGTAAATGACCAAGTATAACATTTTTGTCTCATTTGTTTAATTGGGTTCTCGTTGTCTGCTTTTAGGATCTGATGAAGTTTTAGGACATATTTATGCAGATATATAGAAAATTTTAAAAAGTTCACAAACTTTCAAGTACCACTTTAAAAGAGATAATAAAATCAGAATTTTACCAACAGTCAATGCCCTGATGAGCCTATATCTAATTAGCTTATTTTTATTGAGTATATTATTTGTTTTCAGCAGACATTAATTTTTGTTGTTTCACAGATAATGGTATGCCATCAATGATATCATATCACACAATTGACCAAATCTCCAACATTTTCTGAGTGTTACTATCTGTATATATGCATGTTCGCTTTATGTCAGCTCTGGGTTCTCCTGTTTCCTTCCACCTTTCAAAAAGATGCTGGGTGGGGGGATTGGCTATGTTAAATTGCCCCAATTGTGAATGGGTGTGCAAATGTGAGTGCATGGTGGACCATCGAGGCATCCAATCCAGTGTCTAAATGCAGCTTGTGGTAAACCAGGATAAAGTGGTTTGTGAATGCTTAAAATATGTATTAATGAATGAGGTGGAAGAGCGTAACATTATAGAGCACCTGGTACCCATTGTTCCAGGCATAGAGGGCACGATCCCGTGGGTTGTAATCCAACATGGAGATGTGAGAGTACTTATTCTGCAACGGGATGTCAATGTACTCATAGTTGGAGGAGTTGGTGTGGTAAGCATAGTAAACTTTTGTCCCTCCAGAGTACCCATTGGTTATGTAGAGTGTGCCACAAATCATAAAGGATTCACCTGCACTGCGCTTTGGATGATTGGTTGTCCATGACTTGATGACCTGTAGAGTGACTGGGTTGAGTTTGCTGATGACAATGTTGCCTGCATTTTGATTTGTGGCATAGATGGCCCAAAGCCCATGTTCATCCACCATTAGGTCAATGTCAGAGTGTCCACCCCATGCATAGTGGTAAACATTGTTGAACCCAGCACTCTCCAGCCTCTGAGTCTTGCTGATGGTGGATGTCTTCAAGTCAAACTTGACGATAACATGGCTCTGGAACTTGCTGAAATAAATTGAGCCATTGTAAACCACTTGGCCTGTTCCAGACCATGGGTGTGGCAGGCGGTGAGAGGTGAAGTTGTCTGATTTCATAAAGTCAGACATGGAACGATACTCCCGCACAAAGCGATTGTTGTGGTACCCGTCCATATACCACACCTGCAGATAAAAATATAAAACATCACATAAAATAACATCACAAACTGTCAGACAGTGTTACTAGACTGTTCCTCCCATAAGCTGATATTATGCAAAAAAAGGTCTGAATTAATTTCAGTATTAACTTTGCACATTTAAATCAACTCTGAATATGGCCAAATATGTAGTGAGATTGGTGTGTGTATATACTCACTCTATTATCTCCTTCTGGAGCCAGTGGGTCAGTCATCCAGGATCCGAAGCGAGATCCAGATGTTTTAATAGTGACAGGATCACTGATGCTCGTCAGCTTTCCACATGCTGCAAAACACACACACACACACACACACACACACACACACACACACACACACACGGGTGAAGTGATCCCATTTGTGTTGATTGTGGCTTTTTGTTAAGTGTACAATATTTTTATCCAATGGATGAATGACTCTCCGAACCCAAATTTGTGTAATGTGTGGAAAATTAATGTCCAGTTTACCTTCTCAAATGCTTTCTCGGCATCCAGTGATGCAATGATTGTATTAATTTTAGATTGTTGAGAAATATTGATCAAGTTAAATAATCTATGTATGATATCTGAAGAGTATATTTTTTGATGAGGCCTGTCTGATCAGGATGGATTAATGTGGGGGTCACGGTCTCTAATCTGGTGGCTAACGCTTTTGCAATTATTCTCAGGTCTGTACTAATTAAGGAGAAGGGTCGGTAAAGCTTGGGTCGCGTTGTGTCTTTGTCCGGTTTAAGTAACACAGTTATAGCAGCCGTGTTCATATGCAAAGGGATTTTAGATGTGTTGCATTTCCTTTGTTAGTCTGTTGAATAATGGTGACGGTGTGTCCCAGAAGTATTTGTAAAATTCAGCGGAGAAACCATCCGGCCCAGGTGATTTTATTATTTAGCATCTGGAAGAGAGCTTTATGAAGTTCCTCTGACGATAGAGGGGCATTGAGAGTGTTAGCTATTTCTTGGGAGAGTCAAGGCAGGTCTAGGTTATTTAAGAATAACTGAATTTCTCCTCGGTCTGGTTCTTGTTCTGATGAATATAACTTATTATAGAATGAGCAGAAAGTGTGGTTTATTTCTAGGGGTTCTTGGGTGATTTCTCCTGCTGAGTTTCATATTAATGGGATTATTGTTTTTATCTTTTTTACATTGTAAAAGATTTGCCAAGTATTTACCTGATTTATTGTTATATTCAAAATTATATTTGAGTTGTTGTATGAGACTGTTTTTTTTTTTTTTTTTAATGCACGATTTCTTCCACTAGAAATAAATTAATCTATCTGTCACAGTCTGTGTATGTACATACCAAGTTTCTGCATACATGCATGTAGTCTTTTCTCCAAGCTGGTGACATGGAAGTGCAATTCATCGTAGTTGTAAGCTTCTGTTTCCTGCTGAAGCAGTACCAGACTGGCAGTAACATTCTGCACTTCCTGCTTGAACTGCAGAACAAGCTGTGTGTCCACCTTGTACTCTTCCAACACAGGAATCAGTGGCCTCAGTTCTGCCATTTTGTCTTTGATTACCTGTAAAAATCCCACAAATCATTCTCAGACCTGCTACATACTGTAGGTTTTTGTACCCAACACTGTTTTCCACTACGGTGTTTTTTTTTTTGAAGGAATCACTTCGACCTCCTAAACACTATTTCACTACTTTGTCAGTTTAAGAAGAGTTTATTATGAGGTTTTTGGAGAGTATAAATTAGTCACGTCAACAGAACTATTGATTTAAGAGATGGTTGGACCAACTTGGCTTATGTCTGGTTGTGAACTAACTGTTATAATTTTCCGGGTACAGTATTAAATTACCATTGTAAAAAGCGCTATACAAATTGATAAATTATTAAATTATTATTAAATTATTTGTAGTAATAGTTGGAAAATGAATATATGTAAATTGCTGAAAAGTATGAAATTTTGACAATAAACCTGATTTGCAATGGGGTTGAATAATTTTTTATTCTATCTATCTAGCTAGCTAGTCAAACAGAATGAGCCATAGAGAGTTCAGACAGTATGTTACTCCCTGCTCTAGATTTATTACAGAGGTGGATGGACACATTTTTTGTGTAATGTGTTTGGGAGCCCTCCAGGGGGCGACTGCACTCATTGTGAATGCTTCACAATGAAGAAGCTCTGCTCTCGACTATCTATTTTCTCACCAGAAGAGTGATGGGTTTTGGGACACTAGGGCTCTGGGCCAGCCGCTGTCAAGGCAGCCGGCCATCTGGGATGCTCGGGGTCCCACATGGATCTGGAGATGCAACCATAAATTAAATCATAATGCACAAAGTATTGACTAAAAGGGTGCCAATAATTGTTGCACACCTATATTTAACAAAAATATTTTTGGGGGGGGATAAACCTGTGTTGTGTTTACAATTGTTTGAAATCCATGAGAGCAGATTATGTTTGTGAATTTTTAAACAAAATATCAAAAAGTTAAAAAATAAAGACAATTTTTTCACAGCCTTCTTTGCTCATATTTACCAAGGGTGCCAATATTAGTGGAGAGCTCTGTACATATTTATGCATACAGTGTAGAAGAGCAGTTATGAGGCCAGAAACCAAATTATTGTAAAATGTGAGCAAAAATCAAGTGCTCAAAACACAGAACAATTTTGGGAAGCACTTTATTGATGTTCATGTATTCCAACAGCAAAAGCTAGACATATTCAATTGGACATATTACACACAACATTGGTTTGCAGCCAGCTTCCGTTACCTCTAAATATTATTGCAATAAACATACTATATATTGTGTAAAAGCAAATGAAAATCAATGTGAGCAACCCGAACTGTAATTATGATCATATATCACAATTTCACTACAAATAAACTAGAATATTGATTATGATTTATGTAAATTGCACAAATGAAACCTAATAAAGGATTTAAAGACACATGCAAAGATAAATCTGATTAGTTGTTTGGTAATGACGGCGAGGGGCTTATCTTAGAGTTAGTAGTGTGTAATGGAATACAAGAACTGTGACAAATGGTGTGATTCGTGCCCAATCGTGGGTTAGACCTGCCTCTTCTGGCCTCAGGCTCTCCTATAATGTCTTTAAAGTTAGCCCTGCAAGCAAGAAACAACAAACTGAACACAGGACACTAACTCTCTAGCCGAACTAATACACACTCGCATGTGTACAAAGGTACACATGCATTCACTTGTGCATGCAACACATGCATGTCAGACTTGGGTTCAATGCTAACTAAAATGTTTATTGCAATCTGTGCAATTATGTATACATACAGTACTCTGGGTTTTTAAGATTTCTGCATGTTCCCATGTTGAGAGTGATGTGAATTTAAACCATGTGTGCAACCAACATCTGACAGTTATGGAGATCAAATGAAATGAACCAGTGAATGAAATTCTACACTAGTATGTTAGGTACCCCGGCATGTGTTACTTTAAACGTTTATGTTCGATAATGTGAATAATTTATAGTTTATTATTTTATGTGTTTTTGTGTTATGTAGGATTTCTAAGATCAATACTTATTTTACTGTATTTAGAGCATTTGGCAGACGGCCTTATCCAGAGTGACTTACATTTATCTCATTTATACAACTGAGCGGTTGAGGATAAAAGGCCTTGCCCAAGGGCCCAACAGTGGTAGTTTGGCAGTCTTGTACTTTGACCTTCCGACCTTCTGATCAGTAACCCAGCGCCTTGGTGTAGATTCAACAAATAGTCACTACATGCTCCTGCACTGCAACCATGATGCTAAAGCAAAGGGTCCTTTGTGAATTCAGGGTCAGTTTCTGTAAAATGTGTTGTGCTCCTTGTGTTTTTCCATGTGTGGCTTCTTTCTGTACATGTTAATGCATTTGTACATCTTGGTTCATGGTGTGTGTGTGTGTGTGTGTGTTTTGTGGCATACCTTGTATTGCTTGGCGAGGTTTTGTTTGTGTATTTCCTCCACTTGTCGGAATTTTGTTTCCAAGCCTCTGAGCTGGTCCTCCATTCTGACCACGTACTGTAAATCCTTCTGTGTCCGCTGGTCCAGCACCTGGATTGACTTGGTCATGTTCTGCACCTACACACACACACACACACACACACACACACACAAACACACAGACAACTGTCAGGAAATAACACAGAGCCCTCCAGTAATATTGGCACCTTTGATAAATAAGAAGGATGTGAAAAATTGTCTTTATTGTTGAACCTTTTGATATTTTGTTCAAATAAGTCACAAAAATACTCTGTAGTGCAGAGGAAGATGTGACCGGTACCTTCTCCAGGAGTTGTCGGAGTTGCTTGGTGCGTGCATCTCTGGAGCACATGGTATGCTGAGGAGCAACAATAGTACACACACATCTTCCCTCAGTGTCCTGAGCTGAGCTGTACACCTGCCATGTTTCATCCAGGTTAGAAGGCAAAACCTGAGAGAGTGGGTTAAGTTGGTGGGGAGGGGGTGGGATGAGGGGTTTGAGGCAGAGAAATATATAAAATATAACTCATGCAGTATGCATCTGTAGGTGTTCAATCATTCACATCACCATAGCAACTACAGCAAAACGTTACACTCTTTTTGGCCCACTTGTATTTATTCTTTTAATTGCTAATTTGTCTCTGTTCTAAATAATTCATAATTAATTCTTACTTTGTTGCTATGTTCTATACTATAACCCCAATTCCAAAAAAAGTTGGGACAGTATGGAAAATGCTAATAAAAACAAGGAGGAGTGATGTATAAATGTACTTTGACTTGCATTTAAACAGAAAACGTATAAAGACAAGGTATTTGATGTTTTACCTAATCAACTGCATAGTTTTTTTTTTTTTTAAGATAAACGTTTATTTTGAAATTGATGCATACGATACGTTCCAAAAAAATTATTAAGCACAAAATAAGGCGACGGAGACCCCATACAGTTGCGCAGCTGAAAAAATGCATAATGGATGAATGGGGGAAATTCCACTTGCTAATATAGCACTATACACTTCAGAATTCATCCTGCTGTGTTTGTTCAGCAGTCACATCAAGAAATATAAGGGAACAGGTTACAGTGGCAGCCTTAAATGCCCACTCCATACGGCCACGTGGCACACTTCGGATCATGAGCAGGTCATTACTTTTTTTCATACTCTTCTTTTGCCATCATTCTGGTACAAGTTGATATTTGCCTCATCTGTCCACAGGATACTGTAGTTGAAGTTTAGACTTACTGAGATATTGAGAGTTAACAGTAACATTAATTAAATTGCATTAATTGACAATGACAAATTAAGAGAGCAGTATGTTTTAACTGATCAATTTAGAAACATACTTATAAATTAATACCATCATTATTTATACTCTTCTATTGTGAAATAAAAGCTGACAGCTATTACACTGTGAACATTACTGTGGAGATAACGAAATGCTTGTGTGAAAAGTAACATCATAGACGTTGTCCTTAACTGGTCACAGATGTGTGTAGCACACAACCCATGCCTTTTAACATATAGCCATCATATATACTGCCTTATACTACTGTAATTGTTCAGTGTTGGTAAAGTCAAACTCTCATCTTTTCTTTCATAGCTAGAGAACCCTTGTGGAAGTATCCAGCCTTGCAATCACGCAGACTTTCTATGCGTAATAAGCGAATTATATATGAACCGCTGCGCACATCCAAAGAGACCAGCCTCTGCTCATAAATCTGGGGACACAGTCACTTTGAAAGTAATAATACGAAAGAAGGCAAAGTAGAATAGATAGATAGATAGATAGATAGATAGATAGATAGAGGTGCAGGTCATAAAATTAGAATATCATCAAAAAGTTGATTTATTTCAGTAATTCTATTCAAAAAGTGAAACTAGTGTGATGTATACATTCATTACACACAGACTGATATATTTCAAGTGTTCATTTCTTTTAATTTTGATGATTATAACTGACAACTAATGAAAACCCCAAAATCAGTATCTCAAAAAATTTGAATATTGTGAAAAGGTTAAATTTTGAAGACACCTGGTGCCACACTCTAATCAGCTAATTACATGGGCGTAACTACGCACTCTTTGGGGGGGTCGTGTCCCCCCCAATGTTGAGGAAATACCAATCTGTCCCCCCCAATATACAGGAGAAAATATTCTCTATATGTTCCGCATTGAATTTCCCTGCCAACGGATCTGTCTTTTCTTCATCTATTCTATTTATTTTATTTATCTATTTATTCACGTTTGTTACGGAAAATATGCCCCCCCCCCTCCAATTGTACACTTAGTTTCGCCCAGACTCAACGTAAGTTTGGTGATGTATTTGATCAGTTTCCCCATGCTGTGGGAGATTCTATCACTCAGAAACCACGTGAATTCAAACAGTAACTGTAAACCTAAAACTATGTTCTACATATACAAAATTTCAGTATCAAATTTTGGAAGTTTGGCTGCGCGGGGGGGTTAGCGCTTGGACCCCCCCAATGTCCATAACATGGTTACGCCCTTGGCTAATTAACTCAAAACACCTGCAAAGGCCTTTAAATGGTATCTCAGTCTAGTTCTGTAGGCTACACAATCATGGGGAAGACTGCTGACTTGACAGCTGTCCAAAAGACGACCACTGACACCTTGCACAAGGAGGGCAAGACACAAAAGGTCATTGCTGAAGAGGCTGGTTGTTCACAGAGCTCTGTATCCAAGATCATTAATAGAGAGGCGAAGGGAAGGAAAATATGTGGTAGAAAAAAGTGTACAAGCAATAATGATATCCGCACCCTGGATAGGATTGTGAAACAAAACCCATTCAAAAATGTGTGGGAGATTCACAAAGACTGGACTGCAGCTGGAGTCAGTGCTTCAAGAACCACCACGCACAGAGTTATGCAAGACATGGGTTTATATATATATATATATATATAAACACGAGAGAGAGAGACAGAGATGGAGAGACGGACACAGAGAGAGATGGAAAGATAGACAGACAGACAGAGAGAGATAGAGAGATAGGGATGGAGAGAAATAGACAGAGAGAGATAGAGGTGGAGAGATAGATAGACAGATGGAGATGGAGAGATAGATAGACAGACAGAGAGAGATGGAGAGATAGATAGACAGAGAGAGATGGAGAGATAGATAGACAGAGAGAGATGGAGATGGAGAGATAGATAGACAGAGAGAGATGGAGATGGAGAGATAGATAGAGAGACAGAAAAAGATGGAGAGATAGATAGACAGACAGAGAGAGGTGGAGAGATAGAGGTGGAGAGATAGATACACAGAGAGATAGAGATGGAGAGACAGATAGACATAGAGAGATGGAGATGAGAGATAGATAGACAGACAGAGAGAGATGGAGAGATAGACAGAGAGATGGAGAGAGAGAGATAGAGAGAGAGAGAGACAGAGAGATGGAGATGAGAGAGAGACAGATGGAGATGGAGAGAGAGACAGAGAGGGATGGAGATGGAGAGAGAGCCAGAGAGAGATGGAGATGGAGAGATAGATAGATAGAAAGACAGAGAGACAGATAGACAGAGATATGGAGAGAAACAGACAGACAGGTGGAGAGATGGAGAGTGAGACAGATGGATGGAGAGATAGATAGGCAGAGAGAGAGCCAGACGGACAGATGGAGAGAGAGACCGAGAGATGGAGAGACAGAGAGAGAGACAGAGAGAGAGACAGAGGGAGACAGAGAGATGGAGAGAGAGCTGGAGAGAGAGACAGAAAGATGGAGAGATAGATGGAGAGATATTTCCCCTTTTTGAGAAAGGTTAAGGCCTGCGCACTCACTCGTATCACCCGGTCTGGGTCCGCGCGCCGCGCAGCGCTCAGTACCGTGCCGTTGAGGCCCACGAGTGATGGGAGCGTCTGAGACATCCAGTTGGTGATCATGGCCATCGTGCTGAACACCACGCCCATCTTCAGCAGTGGCACCGACATTTTTTACGTTCAGCAGCTCTCATTCATTCATGCCACCACGCGCGCGCTACCGGAGAACTGCCGAAACGCCTGGGAGAGCCTCGCGCTTTGGGGTCGACGTCTTCTGCTCATCTGTATCCAAACCGGACGATGCCATGGTAGGATAATTTTTCCGTCGTGGGAGCCGGTGCGCGACGATAAAACAGTACATGTAAAGTGTGCGCGCGCTTCGTCGAGTCATTCCATCAAGTTTTCAATGATAAACATTTAGTGCGCGCGACCCAGGTCCTTCCCGCGGATAGAGGAGAAGAATGAGCCGCCGCGCGCACCTTTATTAATAACTGATGTGCAATGACGTCATGGCTACTACAGTACCACGCCCTCGACAGCCGGGAGATGAGCCAAGGTCACGTTTAATTACCTTTAATGCTAGCAGCTTAGTTTACTGGCCTTCAGCCAAACAAGTGTTAAAATGATGTATTCTATTTTAGATCCTATATTTAGAAATGTGGGCGTGGCTGTGCACTAATAACCTGTTAACTGACAATGAAGGTGCACAGTAATTCAGTTACAGCTAATATTAGAATTAATGTTTTATTTAGGAAAAACCCAGCCCCAGTGGCAATGATACCATGCAGGATATAGATGATGTTCATGTTAAGGGAAATCCTGACATACTTAACTGTAGATACGGTGTAAAAGCATTTATGTGCTGCACGTGAAGATAAACAGAAACAGTTGTGTTGGAGCGCAGATGTATCAGAATGACTCGACTGCCCTCTAGTCGCCGTTAACAGTACTACACCGTTAACCTTCTGCAGAATCACAAACCTTTTCGTAATTAATTACTTGGATTAGCGTTACAACAGTGATCACGTCTATTAGTGGAGCAGCCTTTTATGCATAATAGCACGATCAAGAGAGACTGCATATTGTACTCTTGCCTACAGTCCAACGGAAAGTCAAGCGTTGTCCAAAACCACCAAATGCATCAGTTAGTCGGTGCAACGTAATCGCAAGCCACAATATACAGTCATCTTCAGAAATACTGCCATCCTAAGCAAAAATTTCATTTTAAAAACGGCTATGAAAAAAAAAATCTTTGTTTCATTAATATTACAAAAATCTAACCTTTAGTCTATGTGATTGATATGGAACTATCAACAGATTCAGAATGCAAATTACACACTTGAAATCAAATCTAGACCTTTTATGTGGTTGTTTGTATGTGAACTAATGTGGGAATAACATACAGCTGGTCTTGAAACAGCTGAGCAGACATCTGTCCGATTACTTTTGGTCTCATAAAAAGGTCGACCACATAAGTGCTATACAGTGACGGAAAAAAGTATTTGATCCCCTGCTGAATTTGTACGTTTGCCCACTGACAAAGAAATGATCAGTCTATAATTTTAATGTAAGGTTTATTGGAACAGTGAGAGACAGAATAACAACAAAAATAAATCCAAGAAAACGCATGTAAATTTTTTTTATAAATTAATTTACATTTTAATGAGGGAAATAAGTATTTGACCCCCTCTCAATAAGAAAGATTTCTGGCTCCCAGGTGTCTTTTATACAGGTAACGAGCTGAGATTAGGAGCACACTCTTAAAGGAAGTGCTCCTAATCTCAGATTGTTACCTGTATAAAAGACACCTGTCCACAGAAGCAATCAATCAATCAGATTCCAAACTCTCCACCATGGCCAAGAACAAAGAGCTCTCCAAGGATGTGAGGGACAAGATTGTAGACCTACACAAGTCTGGAATGGGCTACAAGACCATTGCCAAGCAGCTTGGTGAGAAGGTGACAACAGTTGGTGCGATTATTCACAAATGGAAGAAACACAAAAGAGCTGTCAATCTCCCTCGGCCTGGGGCTTCATGCAAGATCTCACCTCGTGGATTTGCAATGATCATGAGAACAGTGAGGAATCAGCCCAGAACTACATGGGAGGATCTTGTCAATGATCTCAAGGCAGCTGGGATCATAGTCACCAAGAAAACAATTGGGAACACATTACGCCATGAAGGACTGAAATCCTGCAGTGTCCCTGCTCAAGAAAGCACATATACATGCCCCTCTGAAGTTTGCCAGTGAACATCTGAATGATTCAGAGGACAACTGGGTGAAAGTGTTGTGGTCAGATGAGACCAAAATGGAGCTCTTTGGCATCAACTCAAATGGCCGTGTTTGGAGGAGGAGGAATGCTGCCTATGACCCCAAGAACACCATCCCACCGTCAAACATGGAGGTGGAAACATTATGCTTTGGGGGTGTTTTTCTGCTAAGGGGACAGGACAACTTCACCGCATCAAAGGGACGATGGACGGGGTCATGTACCGTCAAATCTTGGGTGAGAACCTCCTTCCCTCAGCCAGGGCATTGAAAATGAAAAGTAATTACTAAGTCATTACCAAGTACTAAGTCATGTTTTGCAGAGGGGTCAAATACTTATTTCCCTCATTAAAATGCAAATCAATTAATAACATTTTTGACATGCGTTTTTCTGGATTTTTTTTTGTTGTTATTCTGTCTCTCACTGTTCCAATAAACCTACCATTAAAATAATAGACTGATCATTTCTTTATTAGTGGGCAAACATACAAAATCAGCAGGGGACCAAATACTC
>JAFFST010044936.1:57236-80495 GCA_022414735.1 Noturus placidus | reverse complement strand
AGTTGCTTGTAAATGTAAAAATGATATTTCTGTAAAGCTGCTTTGAGACAGTGTACCATTGTAAAAAGCGCTATATAAATTATTGTCAATGGATCTCCCAATTTCCAATACTTATGTAAATGTGCTTTTTTTCATTTTTAATAAATTTGTAAATATTTCAAACAAACATCTTTCACCTTGTCATTATGTGGTATTGTTTGTAGAATTTTGAGGAAAATAATTACTTTAATCCATTTTGGAATAAGACTGTAACATAACAAAATGTGGAAAAGTGAAGCGATGTTGTCACGCTGGGTTGAATGAGGCGGAAACAGGCGCAGACTGGCTTTCGCTGATTTATTGGGTATATTCTCAGGTCAACACAAATAAAGCAAATACCAGCACGAGACTCAGAAAAGGGCTAGGAACAAAAATACTTCAGCTAGTAAACATGAAAACAAAACCTGCTTCTCAGGCACATAAACGAGGAATAAAGCCTACTTCTCCGGCTAATTACCTAAGCACTGTGACAGGCGTCTAAATCTACTCACACACACAACGAAAGACAAAAACTCTGTGCTCTACTAGCACTATATATACACAACCCCCGTGTTCGTTAACCAAACAAGGCACAGGTGCCAGAATCCATGTGACCCTGAGTGAACCCACGTGACCAGCAGTGGCTGCTGGGAGATGGAGTCCACCGGCACACTGAGGCTAGTCAGTGCCAGTGTTCGGCCACCAGAGGGCGCCAGATCCAGCCATGGTGCAGTGCCACAGCCGGCCAACAGGGGGAATTGTGACAGATGTGAATACTTTCCAGATGCACTGTATGGTGTGTACTATGATCTTAATTGTAGTGCCCCTACTAGATGTCCCTTATGTCTTTGAATATTAGTTGTATTTGTTTGAGAATGTACATTGAGCATCTGATTTTATTTTGTAACGGTTGCTGATGGACACATTGTATTAACTGAACCTCCTGCAACAGCATCAGCATCCTACAGTTGAAAGTGATTTTTTTCTTCAGGTATTGTTACTGTATGCTAGACCAAACATCATTAGTATTTTTATGTGTAGGATGAAGATGAAGAAACCACCTCTACTGTGACAGAGGTAGAAAATAAAGATGCAGGGAGGCCTACGGGGGGTTTAACATATAATGCATTCCCTTTTTTTAAAACTGTGTGATTATTAAAACTTTGTCATTGTCTGCTTAAAGCTCACGGCTGGTGATTCCTGTAGAGAGGAGGGTCCATAACCTCCACACAGAATCTTGGCAGTGTAAAACATTTTTTTGCAGTTGTCCTGATTAAAACATATTTGTGTGAATGTATTACTGTTTATTATTATTATGTCAATTATTGCAATTATTGTTATATGTATAGATAGAGATATATAGATCTTTATTGATACCCAAGGGGAAATTCAAGGTCCCAGTAGCTCAAGACATCACACACAATACAACATACAATACAGTAAGATAAATGAAATAGAGGTAGGGGTTGTACATGTGGACTAATATAGTCCATAAACAGTGTAGACAGTGTAAACAGTAAAACAGTCACACAGTGGGCAAGTACACAACATTGTTATAGGAGGTCAATGGTGCAAACGTATATGATATGGTTAACATACATTGTTATAATATGGTTATAGGAGGTCAGTGGTGCAAGCATGTATGAGATGGTCAATGGTCAATGGTGTATGAGAATGTATGAGAAGGTGAAGAGGCAGATAGACTATGTAGAGAAGTCTATCTCACCTCTTCCTTTAAGAGAAGCATTGAAAAGTTGTATAGCCCTAGGGACAAAAGACTTCCTCAACCTGTCAGTTGTGCATGGCAGTGAGCGTAGCCTCCAACTGGTCAAGCTCTTTCCCTTAACGATAGTGTTGTGGAGTGGATGACAGTCATTGTCCAAAATATTGATCAGTTTGTTCAGGGTCCTTTTGTCTGACACTGAAGTGATACATTCCACTTCAGCTCCCACAACAGAGCCAGCTTTCCTTACCAGCCTGTCCAGTCGTCCAGCATCCTTCTTTTTAGTGCTTCCTCCCCAGCATACCACAGCATAGAAGAGGACGCTGGCAACAACAGATTGGTAGAAAATCCAGAGGAGCTTGCTGCAGATATTGAAGGACGACAGCCTCCTCAGGAAGTACAGCCTGCTCTTCCCTTTCCTGTAGAGTATTTCAGTGTTGACTGACCAGTCCAGTTTATTGTCCAAATGTATTCCCAGATACCTGTAAGTGTTTACCACCTCCACCTTTACCCCCTCAATGGTGACTGGCAGCAGAGCGGGCTTAGACTTCTGGAAATCTACCACCATCTCCTTGGTCTTAGAAGTGTTGAGTTGTAGGTGGTTTAGTTTGCACAATTGCACAAAGTCATCTACCAGGCTCCTGTACTCCTCCTCCTGCCCATCCTTGATACACCCCACAATTGCAGTATCATCCGAAAACTTCTGCATGTGCCATGACTCTGTGTTGTAGCAAAAGTCAGAAGTGTGCAGGGTGAACAGGACTGGAGAGAGCACTGTTCCCTGTGGAGCTCCGGTGCTGCTGATCACGGTGTCAGAGAGGCAGTTCTTCAGTCTGACGAACTGTGGCCGCTTTGTTAGATAGTCTGATATCCAGGATATTAGGTGAGCATCCACACCCATCTGCAGGAGCTTGTCACCCAGTCTGAGGGGTTGAATCGTATTAAAAGTGCTGGAGAAATCAAAAAACATGATTCTCACAGCACTTTTCCCATTGTCCAGGTAAGAATGCATCCTGTGTAGGAGATATGTGATGGCATCGTCCACGCCCACTTTCTCCTGGTAAGTGTAAGGACATACCTGGGGTCTGAGTATCCCAAAACCAGTCGCTCCATGGTCTCCTGTAATCATAATGTCTTCCACAATGTTGGAACTCTTCCAAGACCAAGACTCAGGTTGAAGAAGTGCTTCAGAAGCACAGAACCTAAGCAGCCTTGGACACAGTCTGTCAGGCCTGGCTGCCTTCCTGGGACGGAGTTTCTTTAGCTGTCTTCTAACTTGATCTGCCGTGATTATATGGGGGAAGGGGAGAGGGAAGAGGGGATGGAATAGGTGCATCTGCGGGTGGTGTCTGGTGTTTGGAGACGGGTGGCTAGTGGCCAACGTCGTTGTCACCTTGTGGGGGAGGAGTAGATCAGCCTTTGATGGTGAGGGTACGTGGTGCACCGAGAGGGAGGGGGGATGTGTGAATTGGACAGGCAAGCAGGCACAAGCAGTGTCTGAATCAGCAGAGGGTGGTGGACAGTCCACTTCCATTGGAGCTGGAACAGGGCATTTGAACCTATTGTTCAATTTGGTGTCATCGCTCTCACACTCTCTCATACTGGTCACTGGAAGTTCAACATGGCACCTCATGGCAAAGAACTCTCTGAGGATCTGAAAAAAAACGAATTGTTGCTCTACATAGAGATCGCCTAGGCTTTAAGAAGATTGCCAAGACCCTGACACTGAGCTGCAGCATGGTGGCCAAGACCATACAGCGGTTTAACAGGACAGGTTCCACTCAGAACAGGGCTCGCCATAGTCGACCAAATAAGTAGAGTGCACGTGCTCAGCATTATATCCAGAGGTTGTGTTTGGTAAATAGACGTAGGAGTGCTGCCAGCATTGCTGCAGACTAAGGAAATAGATTACTGGAACCATGTCCTGTGATCTGATAAAACCAAGATAAATTTATTTGGTTCAGATGGTTTGAAACATGTGTGACAGAAACCAGGTGAGGATTCCAAAGACAAGTGTGTCTACAGTCATGCATGGTGGTGGGAATGTCATGTTCTGGGGCTGCATGAGTGCTGCCGGCACTGGGGAGCTACAGTTTATTGAGGGAGCCATGAATGCCAACATGTACTATGACATACTGAAGCAGAGCATGATGAGTATGGAGTATTCCAGCATGATAACGACCTCAAACACAACTCCAAGACGACCGTTGCTTTGCTAAAGAAGCTGAGGGTGAAGGTGATGGACTGGCTACGCATGTTTCCAGATCTAAACCCTATTGAACATATGTGGGGCATCCTCAAACGGAAGGTGGAGGAGCACAAGGTCTCTAACATCCACCAACTCCATGATGTCGCCATGGAGGAGTGGAAGAGGACTCCAGTGGCAACCTGTGAAGCTCTGGTGAACTCCATGCCCAAGAGGGTTAAGGCAGTGCTGGAAAATAATGGTGGCCACACAAAATATTGACACTTTGGGACCAATTTGGACATTTTCTCTTAGGAGTGTACTCACTTTTGTTGCCATTGGTTTAGACATTAATGGCTGTGTGTTGAGTTATTTTGAGGGGACAGCAAATTTATACTGTTACACAAGATGTACACTCACTACTTTACATTGTAGCAAAGTGTCATTTCTTCAGTGTTGTCACTTTAAAAGATATAATCACATATTTACAAAAATGTAAGGGGTGTACTCACTTTTGTGAAATACTGTAAATCAGTTTTCTGAAAATCAGTTTTAATTGGGAAATCATGACTTCCTACTCTAATAACTCACATCAGAATGATCAGAATTAGCATCCAAAACAAGTACCACTTTTAAAAATCACAAGTGCTGCACTACAGCAGAGAATCGCTCCAACTCGTTTCATGTTAAAACCTTATAGAAACTCTTGTGTATACTGTAATAAACATAATCATCTCCAACAAATTGCACTTCATTTCCCCATTTTCACACTGACTACATCATTTTAGTTTTGGACTGTTAATACATGATTAGCATACATATTAGCTCCTCTAGGATAACTACTCACCTTGTCACATGTCTCGGCAGCACCCAATATTTAAGACTACATAACAGAGGATAAAAGCAAGCGTATTAAAAGAACGACAGACTGTAGTTAATGAAGTCGCAAACACACAGTGTTATCTTCAGTGAAGACTGGATAATTGGTGTTTCTCTTTGCCTTGCATAACAACTAGCCATTTGTTTGCTTAGCAATAGTGAGGAGGAAATTCAGGAGCTGCAGAGACACCTGATAAATTCCGCTCTTTTGATTTCCTATCTCACTGAGCCAGGCAAAGGAAAGGAGGGAGATGGAGGATGCGCTTCAGATGAATGTGCCGATACATACAGCTGTTTATACAGTGCATGATTAAAGAACAGCGACTATGCAGTAAGTAAAATGGATGCTAGAAACAAGTTAAATTATAAGACAAATTTGGTTAATGACTATTATTATTGGTCCAGAGTTAAGAAGCTAACTTGTGTCTACTGAGCAGTTCAGGGGAAAAATAGGTTGCTAAATTTAAATGTCAAATGAATTTAATCTTAAATAAATATCCTAGCAAGTAAATCTTGCAAGATATACAGTATCTCACAAAAGTGAGTCCACCCCTCAAATTTGTGTAAATATTTGATGATATCTTGTCATGTGACAACACTGAAGAAATGACACTTTGCTACAATGTAAAGTAGTGAGTGTACAGCTTGAGTAACAGTGAAATTTGCTGTCCCCTTAAAATAATTCACACAGACATTAATGTCTAACACACTGCAATAAGAGGGGGTGTAAACTTTTGAACAGGATGATCAGTGTAACTTGTTATTATATTGCTTGTATATATTAAATTATTTATTTATTTTCATTTTAGTACTGTAATTCAGAAGCTACATAAGATTTTTTTTTCCAGACCACACCCCCCCCCCTCCCCTTATTGCAAGCTACCAGTAAGCTATTTTTGTCCTTATATTTCATAAACACATATTCCCCATCACTGAAATGTGATGGTCAGGTAGGCTGTGAGACTTACATCACAGTGTTGTGATAGATTTCAGAACCAGGCCATTATGGTGAAACAGTGATGTCCAATTACACCAATGGCTTTATGACTATTGTGGAATCTGACAAGCCCACAAAGGCAGGTCAATTAGAGTTTGTTATTGGTAGCTAATAAAGGTGTCATTTACCAGAGATGTTGCTAAGCTCCATTTATGACAGTCACTACAGATTTAGTCCAGATATTGCTATGTAATTACGCATGGGGGCTGATATTTTAGGTACTTTGAAATTAAAATTACTGTGACGCTGCCAATGCTATTTGTACAAGGAAAAAAAAATGGATCTGGAAACTTGGCTTATTTATTCATAGATGTAATAATCTATGTGGTTGGGAGAAAAATGCCAGGCTGCTCATGCCTGTATCAGTAGGTTTGTAACCTATAATCTATAAAAGCATTAATGACATGATATCTGGACACAGTTATCTTCTGTTATGTTTTCCTATGAGAAATTACATCATCCTTTACCACTATAGTTTTAATGTGAACTAATATAAAGTTTGTTTGACTGAAAAAATAAACACAAGATGTGTCTAGGGTTGTATAAATCAATTAAATAAATTTGTGTTGACATTCCAAGATGGTAAAGATGGAGGTTGGCTCTTGTTAAATTTCATATGAATAACATCATAAGATAAAATCTGAATGCTGACCCATCCCTAAACAAAATCTTTGCCTTTGCAATTTTTCAGACACATTTCAAGCACATTGTTAGCTGCAGGTCTAAGACTAGGTTCCAGGAATTTAATTGTTAGCACAAAAAAATTCTAGAATTCATCATACATTTAAATCCTCAGAGTATCAACTAAGTCCAGGTATTACTGTAAGAAATATTAATGTTAAATACAACTGCAAGCAGCAAAATCCAGGGTTCAAGCAACTTTCATATGTAGCACCCCAGTCACTAGTTCCTGCCAAATGTATTAAACAGTAAAAATAACATACATAAATATATTAATCAGGTTTCATGGATAGATCAACGATATAGTACACCAAATTTCAGCTCATTTCAGAACATGCCTTTCAAGCTTCATGCAAATCTATGCAAACAGACATAAATTCCAGCTGTTTGAGTAAACTGTTTAAGTTCCACCCCACTAGATTTAATTGGGTATGTGGAGGTCATATTGTTAACAAATCACTGTCTTTTTGATAATTATTGCGGCTCAGGCATGGCAGAAGACTGTAGTTTTACACCAATTTTGTGAAGATATAGCAAAGGCCTGTTGCACATTGCTAGTCGAACAAACTCCGATTTGCAGAGTAAATTTTGAGTTCACAAAACCAAACAAATCCAACCCGGGTTAATTAAGATTATCAAGTTTCATGATGTTGGTTATCCAGTTTCTCAGTCAATCCTTTTTTTTTTTTTACCCTTAATCAATGTTTTCTCAGAGAGTGTGTGCACATAAAAGCCAGACGTTTGCAGCATTATTATGCAGAATTATGAGGAATTTAAACCTAAACTAACAGCAAAAAGCAACACAGTTGTGGTTGCCAAAGCGCAGCAAAATTTGCGATTGTGTAAAAGTTTACTATAAGATCACAATGAGAATAAACGTATTGAAAACGTATAACCACACCATATTTCATGTCATTTAATTTAATATACTGTAAATGTAAATTTTAATTAAATATAAAAAAATGAATATAACTCTATATGTACCACTCATACACATATGCAAAAATATATGTACCACTCATACAAATATGTCCAAATCTCAAAGAACCACAAAGCAATACATAAAGTTTGCAGTCAGATTTTTAATGTGCAGCTCAAGAAGCTGGCTTAGATAAACTATAGCATCTGCCGAAAATCCATATCTTTCGTACAGATTGTCATCGGGAAATGCCAGGGGATTGTGTCTGTCCCTAAAAATTGTTTCCATTCAAAGTCTCCTTCTTATTATTAGCACTCTGAGCTCCATAGGATTCTCCACCAATGGTGAAGCCATCGCTACAAACACTGAAGAGTTAACTTTGTTGCATCAGATTTATCTTACTTTGCTCACAACTGATTGGTCCAATTTGGATTTGCGATCTCTTACCCAGAATAAAACCTGCTCTGGAAAAAAACAGAGTTTGCTCAAACTGAACACAAACTTACCTGGGTAGCCATCGAAACTGGCTTCATGAAAGAGGTCTCAAAAGTCCTAGAACAGGACCCTAGGGTCACAAAAGTAGTATTTTTCAAGTATTACTACATGAAATGGGTAGGGTGGATGGACTTATATATATATATGGTAGGAATTATGTTTTTTATTTACAAATAAAAACAGTATGCTATAATAACACTAGTAGGCCTGGGTAGCAAGAGGTTGTACTACCTGTTGAATATTTTATATGTCTGTATGAGCTAAAATTTGGTGTGCATGCAGAAGAAGAAGAAGAAGAAGAAAAAGAAGAAGAAGAAGAAGAAGAAGAAGAAGAAGAAGAAGAAGAAGAAGAAGAAGAAGAAGAATTTTTGCATGTTCCCTAGCAAGCACTTAGTGCTTGGCCCCCTTAAAACATGATTAAACTCAAGCTACCAACATGCAAGTTTCCTGCCCCCCTTCCTCCCATCAGCACCCTACACTAGACAGCACATTGTATAGATCTGAACTCTTAAATTGGATGCCTTGGATGACATTTGACCTACTTTAATGGCGTGCCATAATCTCTGGCCTTGCAGAGGCCAGATTAATCCTGACTGCGCTGACATTATCTCCTGCTATGCAGATCAGAACAGGACACAGCAGGAACTATTGGCACCCTCCATTGAAAAGCAAATCCTAACAGTCAGAACAGTCTTGCCAGATACAGTCTTGCCAGAGACAAACCAGCTATGGTGGCATTCTAGCTAAAGGGCAAAGACTCTATTGGTGTTAGGTCTGTGACAGCGCAAATGTAAATACACTGTAACAAATAACCAGGTGGTTAAAGTTAGAAAGGAAAGTTCAGCTGTTGCCTTAAAATGTGAGTAAACTCAACTTGAACCTTTATTCAACTCAAAAAGTTGCATTTTACATATTTTACAAGTCAAGACAATTGATTACTTATAAACTACAAATATCCAAAACTTGTCAAGACAACTGGAGTTATAGAGAAGAAATAAGTTAACATAAGTGGATAGGGCTATCATATTTTACAGGGTGCCATGTTTTGCCTCTACTGAAATTGAAAGAAATTTGGATTTGTTTGATTTTAAACCTATTTCAATTGCTTATTCCAAGCTTATAAAACTCTGAAAGACTTTGACCACAAAAAGTTGACCACAATTTGGATCCTTATCTCTTAAACGTAGTGGGAGTTATTATTGCTGAGCTCATAACTCATATTTTCAAATTGAGTATTTTCTCAAACCTCATATGTAAAATTTGGAAAGCTGCTTATGTTTTCTTTTATTTAAAGGTGGAGATCTCTCAGAGTTGAACAACTACATGTGATTTCCAAACTTTCAGTCCTGGATAAGATCCTTGAATCCCAATTAAATGTTAAGTTAAAACAAGTTTTACTTAATAATAATAATAATAATAATAATAATAATAATAATAATAATAATAATAATAATAATAATAATAATAAGTAATTTTGAATCTGGTTTTAAATCTGATCACACTATGCAGTCCATAAAGAATTTTGCGGAGTTTTTTTGTGATTGTTGCGGCCTAAAATGCTTGATTTTGATGCTGCTTTTTTTGTGCTTATTTTGTGGAAAACTACTTGAATTGGCAAAACTGCAATTGCACAAAATTGTTTTGCAGTCTTTCACAGTGATGGTTGTTGGTAGATGAGACCTTTTAGCTGTACTCATGGTCAACGCACATGCATCAAAGATGATTTTGGTGGAATGCTCATTGTGATGATGTCACATGGCGCATTGTGATGGGTACATTTAAAAAATTGCAAGCTCCTGTGAATATCACAGTTTCCTTGATTCTGCATTAATTTTTGCGATTGCAAAATCCTTAATGGACTGAAAACCATTACTGCTGCTATGGTTATGACACAGGATTGAACTTCCTTATTTGAGGTTCTATCTTTTAGGTTTTTGATTCAGTGGGCCATGAATTGATGCTGAACAAACTTAGGAATTCTGGTCTCAGTCCTAGGGCTGTTAAATGGTTTAAAATTATTTTACAGATTAAACTCTATTCTGTGTGTCTATTCATCCATCCATCCATCCATCCATCCATGAGTGTGTGTGAGTGATTGTGCCCTGCAATGGTTTGGTGTCCCTCGCTTTGTGCCCCGAGTTCCCTGGGATAGGCTCCCTGCGACCTTATGTGGGATTAGCGTTTCAGAAAATAGATGGATGGATGTTCCCCAGGGTTCCATTTCGGGACCTATTTTGTTTTCTATTTCAGTGCAAGAGCTTCAGATTGCATTTAAGTCATTACACACCGCTCTTTTCAGTTTAAAATTGGCTTTGATTGCTAAGAATACAAAGTTCATGGTTCATGGAGCTTCTCACAATCTTGCTAACAGCAGCTTGATGACGTTAGTATTTTCACGTCCGATGGCAAATCCTTTGAACAGTGTCCTCGTTCATACTTGTACTTGGGTCTGTGGATAGACAACAATATAGATTATTTTACTAAAGTAATTTGTTAACAATTACAGTTTTATTCAGAAATACTTATGTAACCAGCTACTCAACGACTGGCCGCTATTATAGGTAACAACAGATTCTCATGACAGTAACGAGTAGTCAAGGTATCTAGATGTTCAGAATTTGTTCAGATCAGAAGATCATAGGTTCACTCGCTGAAGCCAAAAGTTGCATTACGATGGTGAAATAACAACACAAGGCAAAGAGATTAGTTTAACTGCATATATTAAATGCAATGCACAGTAAGAACAAGTGCAAGGGCAAAATAATAAAATGGAAAAGTGGGATCCCAAATATTCAAAAGATGAAAAGCATCAAAATAATAAAAGCTCAATACAGTTGTGAGTGCACTTGAATGGTGCACCTGTGATGTACTGTATATTGGAAAAAGGGTTGATATCATAACTTGTTTATAATATTTTTCTTTATTTGCTTTAATAGTTTGAACACTGATTAAAGTAATGTGGGTTTCAAACTGAACATTTAATTTTTACATCTGTGCAAATGCATATGTAATATTTGTAAGTTGAATGCAATATTGAATTATTGAATGATATTTAACAATATAATAAAGTGTAGCTTACTTTATTTTAAATTACATTGCATTTTGTTACATTCATACTGGTAATGTGGCCCATCGAGGGCAACCATTATGCTGATGTGGCCCGCGGTGAAAATGAGTTTGACACCCCTGGTTTAAAGGATGCAAAAAATATATATAATTTTTACATGTATTTATTGAGGAAAATTATCCAAAATTTAATATCTTTTTTGGAAAAAAGTATGTGAATCTCTATAGAAATTAAAGAGGAAAAAATGGTCACATTGCAGAGAAACCAGAAATCACTCCATCCTGAAGGCTTTCCCATGTCTGAAACCCTAAAGTGACTGTTACAAAATGCTGACAATGGAGACTCCTTCCAAAAATGTAAAATAAATAGCTGCTCACAGAAAATTCACTCTGTCAAAAACTTCTAACCAATCAGAACCGAGAATCTGAAAGTGCAGTGCTATAAGATGTGTTAAACACAATCAGTAATTGAAAACCACATTGTATTCCCACATATTGATCATTTCTAGTAGTCAACTAATAAGGCTCAGCTATTTCCCTGGAGGCAGCAGAAAGGCCAAAAGAACACAGCACGCAGGCCAGAATTTCTTCAACACATCCATCACCTTCTAGCTGCGTGCAAAGAATAGTCCTGAGTGATATAGTCCTGCAATCACAGGACATTGTGAATGGCATCAAACAGAATGTGAAAGAGCCTGGGGAGACTTGCCTTTCCAAGGTCCTCTTTGATATCAACAGTCATCTTGCAATAGTGGGCAAAGGTTTTATAAATGAGGCCCTAGAATCAGTTCCATACTCAACATACCCATGCCATCATCCAAAGCAAACCAGGAAGAGAAGTATTAAGAACTATAGGCTTTCCAATGGGACAGAACTGGTAAACTGATTAAACTGATAACTGAGTAAACACAAATTTAGCCATGTGGTTGATTGATTTACACCTTACATGTTAGGCTTCATCCTAACTTCATTGGCAGATTAGCAAAGCAAGGTAACTGTACTCACCAAAGGCAACTTCCTCCAATACTTTCTTCTAAGCTTTATTTTTTAATAATTATTTCTCTATACACTCCAGACATACAGCATGTTTGTATGTTCGAGGTATGTTTGTATGATAATAAGGTCAAATACAGTTGAAATTATAAAATTGAAATTACATGTTTTTCCACAATTGTGTGTGTCAAAAAGTAAATGGGAAGTAATTTGAATTAAAGTGGAGAATTTTGTAAAGTGGGGGACTAAAGTAAGAACTTGTGAATGGGGAACTGAAGAATCATCGGATCACATACGTCATACTGTAGGAGTGGTCGAAAGACTCACTCAACCCAATCGTTGACATTAAGTAGGAAAACTACTTATACTGAGTTCTCAGTTTCTTAAGATACACCTTTATATCCATCTAGAAGCTCGTTGTGCCTTCCATAACTTGTTGAAAAAGAATCTATAGGTTAGAAAGTCCCAGATGCAACTAATAATCAGAAAAAAAGTCTGTGGTTGATGTAGGAAGGTTGGTCGGAGGGCATTGCAGAAATTATAATAGGGAGGGTGGGGGGGTTATAATATATATATATATATATATATATCAAGCTGAGAGAAAATGCATTATTAATGATATAATAAAAATTTGCTAATTAAATATGAAAAAATGAAGAAGAAGAAGAAGAAGAAGAAGAAGAAGAAGAAGAAGAAGAAGAAGAAGATGGAAAAAAGTACATATGCAAAAAAGTACTATAAATTATATGTGAACTTGGGGAAATGTAATGTGACTATGTAATGTATTTTGCACTAATTACTACAAATAAAATTAAATAAAAAAAAACTCATCAAGAGAACATCATTTAAACCCATTGTACCAGTAATTTCTCTCTCTAGGTTTTAACACAGTTCCCATAATTGTTCCGCCTTGATCTAAGTCAGCGCCTGTCTCTTGACTTTAATCTTCAGTAAGCACCATGACCCGAAGGCCATGCCGTCTTTACGTAAGCCTCCTGTCAGTGGGCTGATTAAAAGTGTTGACGGATAAATGTTTATCACCCTCGCTGAGTTCCTTACAGCAGTTGATGCATTTCAAAACAAGGAGCCTGGAGGAGCTGCAGTGCACGACAAACACATTCCATTAATTATCGTTATAATTCTGAAGCCAGGAGCTGTTTGATGTACAGTGACTGCTCGGTGTAATAAAGATGGAGCGCAGCAGGCCACGCTGTGCAGGAGAGCATACTTTTAATAATGATAACACGGGCCTTTTTCACCTTAATAACAACTTCAAAGGAGGCGCCGAGAACTTTAAAGTAAATGAAAATTACTGGGACACAATTACTTTATAGCCTGTGATAGATGCAGCATTTTAGAGACAAGTGTGGACATAACTTTGGAACAAGTAAGGAATAAAACCAGGGAGATGTGTAATAGGAAAATAATCACTGATGGTGTGGTGTGATGCGGCCCAATGCGAAACGGAGGTACTGTTAGTATTCTGAATTTGATTCATTTCCTTTAACAGCACTTTCCAATGTGCGTTATTGCTCATTTACCACAGCAGTTTAACAATTAAAATTGTATAAGTTTATAGCTACATTTAAAATTTAAGATTAAAAGTTAGTTATTCCTTATATGATATGATGTTAGAAACATTTGCCAACCACTTTTTTTTTTTCGTACTCTCGACCAAAAAAACAGCTTGTCATGTTTACATTTATTAGACGCTTTTATCCAAAGCGACTTACAAATGAGAGCACACTCACACACCAATGGTAGCAGAGCTTCCATGCAAGGTGCTAGCTTGCCATCGGGGGCAAATTAAGGTTAAGTGTCTTGCCCAAGGACACTTCGGCATGGGATCACCCGGGCCAGGATTCGAACCCCAACCCTACGATTAGCAGACAACCCACTCTACCGACTATAAAGAACCACTTAAACCTTCAAGTTACAACATTTGCATTGGTGGGGAATCGAACCCAGGTCAACTGCTTGGAAGGCAGCCATGCTCACCACTATACCACCAATGCTATGTTACTGAGAAACTGCCAAACCCTCCATCCTGAAGACTTTGCTGTGGCAGAAAACCTACTAACTGTTACAGAACACTGACAATGGAGACTCTTTCCATAAATGTCGCATATACATCTCCATAGAAAGTTTCACGATATACTGTATGTTTTCCAGAAATGCAAATTACAGGAAGCATGAAGTCTATCCCAGGGGACTTTGGGCACAAGGTAGATGGCGTGCCAACTCATCGCAGGGCACAATCACCCACACATGCACACACCACGGACAATTTGGAAATGTCAATAAGCCTACAATGCATGTCTTTAGACTTGGGGAGGAAACCAGAGTACTACGAGGAAACCCCCACAGTACAGGGAGAACATCCTAACTCCACACACAAGACAGAGGAAGGATTCGAGCCCCCAATCCTGGAGGTGTGAGGCAAATGTGCTAACCACTAATCCACCATACCCTCCTAAATAACATTTCAAATCTACGGTATTTATTATTAGACTTAGATTGTCCACCATCCAAATAATGTGAATTAGCTGTCACTATAGAAACGTAAAGATGCTTTAATATAATCTAAACCTGTGACATGAGGCTGCTGTGAAAATTAATCAACAACCTTCTGACCAATGCTCTAAATTCAACTCAAGTCAATGAGAAGTTGGAATGTCACCTCCTGTAAGATGGCAGCACCATTGATTAGCCCAATGAGGCATCACAGATAACTTCCTCTTGGTTACATATTAAGGCTTACTCATGGTAAAACTGGCACTTAATCATTTGTCCCAGATATGGCAATGATGATTTTCCTTCCGCATTGATCGTGGTTCTGATCGCACAGGTAAATCTGGGTTAGGGATGTTGAGAGTCAGGGTCCCGGGATGTGTCATTTAATTTCATTATTTTGCTACAGCCATTAAACAACTGGGACACCAGGGACAAGCACAGAGTCAACACGTTCAATCATGTCACAGTGTCTGGTCCAAGTGAAATGACACACAACACGCTAACACAACACACTCATTGCGTATTGTCAGTTCGTAATAAATAGAGATGCATTGTTATAAAACAGGCTGTAATCTTGCTAATCTGCACGCAGACCCTCAGCTTCGTCAACATGCCACATGTGATAACATCGCTACCTTGATTTGCGCTCAACTCGTCTGCCAGAAAAACAATCCGTAACCCAATGACAAGCACTGGAAACATTGGAAAGCGTGATGTGAATCAACAAAAACCCATTCGCACTCTCATCCCACTCTGTGTATGCATATTTCATGACAAAAAGCAACGCGAATACTGATAAAAGCAAGGGGCTACTTTGTGTCACAGATGCTGAATGCACCACATCACAGGCAGATATATGTGTCTGTCATAGCCTGCCATATTTTTTTTATTTTTACCTCCCTCTGTTCTCTCTTCAACTATCACTGCCGCAGCATTAATGCACTCTCCATCCGTCCTGCCATACTATAATTATGGATGTATTATGGAAATGATGTCCTACTCTGAGAACACGGCTTCACAACATAATTTACGACCCTAGACAAGGGTCTACAAAGCAATGCACAGAATACAAAAACAAGGTTTAAAAGCAGTCAATAATTTAACAAGTAGGCTAATCAAACACCACACCCTTTTTTTCTTCTGCTGAGTCCAAATCTATATGAATTTCTGTAAATAGCTGAAGAGGCATTTGTCATATATTGAAAACAGGAACAAGAGAATGAAATGGCATAGATTCATTTTGCCTGTTTTGCAATTTACCCAGCCAACGCAGATTTATGGCTTATCTGCATTCTTGTGTCATTTAATTTTGGGCAATAGGAAATGTATTAGGTGTAGGGGATGACAAAGAGCCGCGACTGCCTCAGGAAGGCCTTCTTTTTCCTGTCTGTTTTTCCCGATGAACATGCCTCTATCGAAGGCAACAAAATCCAACAGACATCATTCAGCAGAGAGGCATAACCTTTGTTGAAGGATTTATTTATATTGGACCTAAGCCTGACATAATGTAACTGCCTTGGATTGCCTATATGCAGAAATGAGAACAAATGCTATTCAGTTTTGAAAAATATAATTTCATGCGTGGTGTTCATCCTAATGGGTCAAAAAAAAATCCCCCAACAATTAAGTGATTTATAATGTCTTACTTAATAACAAACACTGCAGAAAATTACATCTTAGCAAGTACCATTCCCAAAACAAGCATACTACCCTTTTTTCTAGTTTTTATTTATTTATTTTACTAATTTCGAGCTTGAAATAGTCATGTTTTCCTGGCAGATAATTTAGCGAATATTTAGCATAACTTTGTAACTTTTTTTAAAAACAAAAGTCTAGACATATAATTGTGTATGTGTAATTTCATTAGCTGCTTTAGAAGTCATTAACGGCTGTTCCAAAGAATAAAGCTATTCGTTTCAGGCAGTGCAGAATCCAACAGCAAAATATTAGTTTTCAAAAATAAAAATAATTAAGAACAAGCATGGAGAAGCAGCATGTCTCTGCAAATATGAAATTCATTGGGATTGAGTACTTAAATAAGTAAATCATTGGGGACTTTGCTAAAAGTAAAGTGTGTAACCTGAATAGTTTTTCTGTTTTGCAGTTTATAGCAGAAAATAATGCTATAATGTTTAAGGAACAGTAGTGTGTATAAAGTATGATTTGTTGCTGAGAACCAATGCTTGCTTTTAAAAGTGTGCATTTCTACCGGGGTTGCCAGATCTGTGTCTGCATCTCAACAGTCAAGCTCTGATTGATCACAGACCGGATGTCTGTTTAACAGTAGAAAGACGTTGGGTTATAACATTAGACAGACATAAAATTTTGGTTGGAATTGAAAATTGGTTGATGTCAAAACCCAACATGGGCTTGTCGTCAACCTCCAATGTTGAACAGATGTTAAATTGTGTTTGGAAATAGAAATAAAATATCTGTCAAATCCCAACATTAGCTAAATTTGGTTAGTATGGATTTTGTTGGCATGACACAACCATTTCATAGAACTAGGTTTTAAGTGAAAAATCAACATCCTGTGAAACTTGAATCATGTAAAACCAAGATATCATGGTCCAGTGTCAGATAGACCCAACGTATTAATTTTAAGACATGAGCATTAAGAAGTTAACAAACTTTAAATTCTCAGTGAAAGTGGAATTCACAAATGTTATTGCTTTTAAAAATTAGCTTTTTATTGTAGCATTTTAAAAAAAAAAGTTGTTTACTTTGTTTTTTAAAGAGATGGATTCCCAAAACCTTATGGGGATTATGTATAATAAACAATAAATAAAATCTATATTTCACAAGATTCAGAATGGACTGGAACTCGGACCCCACTTTTGGAACCAGCTAGCATATTTAAACTTCAGGAAAGTCTTTCAGAAATGCCTTTCATAAAAGTCCTTTAAGAAAGTTTTTTCCTGCCACCTCCACCCACCCTGTCTGGGGCATACTTCAAGCAGAAGGCGACAGCTGGTGCAATGTTTTCCTCCATCATCTGTGTCGACCAGTGTTTTCTTTCCTCCATCAAATCTCAACCATGTTAATTGGTGAAACGAATAGACTTTTGACTATAAGTACAATAAGTGTTGCCAGAATTCCTTCACAAATATGGTAGTGAAAATGGTTGAAAACCAATGTGTAAAAACAAAAACAAAAAAAAATTAAAAATTAAAATAATTTAAAATTTAATTTGAATAATAATGTAATTCCCAGCAACCACC
The DNA here is from genome assembly GCA_022414735.1 of Noturus placidus. Classification (NCBI taxonomy): domain Eukaryota; kingdom Metazoa; phylum Chordata; class Actinopteri; order Siluriformes; family Ictaluridae; genus Noturus; species Noturus placidus. Next base: position 62,804 of record JAFFST010044936.1, on the reverse strand, counting down.
ACCAACCCTCGTAACCCAGACAGCACCAACACCTAGGGAAAACCCTATTTTAAAAATGTCAAAGAATGTAAAAGACATCTGTCCAGAATGATTACTCTAGAAAACCATTAAAACTATCTACTGAGAATCTGACATTTCTTGAGGGTAGTGGCCAGGTTGTTCACAGGTGGTCACGGTACAACGTGGTTACTGGGTTTCACTAAACCACCAAAACGCTAGAAAACACTGAGGATATACAGTAAGCTTTTTATTTGTGAATACAGTGAGGAGAAGGCGCTTTGTGAAGGCAAGCTTGCCCTTTCCCACCTTCATGTTGAAATTTACCTGAGATTTATCTGAGAAATCAATAACAAAGTTATCCTTCCATCCATCTTCTATACCGCTTATCCTTTTCTTCAGGGGAACCTGGAGCCAGGGAGCATGGGTACACCCTGGACAGGGTGCCAATCCATTACAATCACATACACACTCACAGACCCATGCATACACTACGGACAATCAGCCTACCATGCATGTCTCTGGACTGGGGGGGGGCGGAGTGCCCGGGGGAGGCCCCTGCAGCACGGGGAGAACATAAATTTCACACACACAGGGCCCCGGTGAAAATCGGACCCCGTCCCTGGAGGTGTGAGGCGAACGTGCTAACCACTAAGCCACCTTGTGCCCAATAACCAAGTTATGTTAAATTGATTTAACTGTTGTTCATTTTAATTGTCTATTGTAGATTTTGTAAAATAAATATATAAATAATTACTACTACTACTACTACTACTACTACTACTACTACTACTACTACTACTACTACTAATAATAATAATAATAATAATAATAATAATGTATGCAGTTGAAGCATTCAGGTCCCTCAGCCTCCAGTAAAGGATTGGGGTCGGCACTGTTTCACATATAGTTATAGAGACCTGCTCTGCTCTGTACCAGGTAATGAAACCAGACTTCCTGAAGGTAGGCTCTGATTACCAACATTGGTGAAATGTAACACTTGCATTTAGTTCAGTGCTGTACTTGCAGTATGAAATAAATTGCTACTTCTACCCCAGTATAACAAATCTAGTGCAGTCCATGAAGATGAGATGCACTGTAATACCCCACTGTTCAGGGACTCATTACTCCATTTCTGTTTCTCAAATGTCTGTGAAACTTGTTCAGTTGTTGAATCTTTTTTTTATGTTTACATTACAAATATTTACACATGTTAAGACATTTGCTAGAAATAAAAGCAGTTGAATGTGAGAGGATGTTTCTTTTTTCTATGTTGAGTTTACATCCAGGTGATGCTTTTTTAAATACATCATTTAAACATATCTCTGAGTACAAATGCTGTCTACTTATAGGAAAAACATTGCTGTACAGTAAAATATGTTTAAAAATCATGGGAGGCAATAATTTACTCATGATGTTATGAACTGGTTGTAATAATTTGTGTTAAAAAGAAGCATGTTGTTAAAACAGATGTTACACTGGTTCTGTTGGTGGCTATAAATGGACAGTCATGGGTTCACACAAACTGCCATGTTTCATCGTCTGGCAATAATGATGACATCACATGATTTCAAAAGTTAAAATCACCACCATCGTTTCAACATTTTGGCCTGGTATTGAGGCTAAATGGCAGTAAGGATGTAAATGTATAGAAAAAAATCTCTAAAAACAACACTATAGACTTTAGTGGATATGATTTTTTTTTAAGGGGTGTATGGGTTTGTGCTTTAAATATGTTTTTGTTTGCTGCTGTCTTTGAACAGGTCATACTTTCTGCCTGTCATCTATTCCACCTATCCAGAAGTCACTCATACAACCAAAAAAAAAACAAACTAACCCTTTAAGTCTAATTAATAACAAACAAACAAAAAAAAAACCTTTAACAATCCTCATTTTAAGACATATGATATGCACATTGTGATAGAGATCCCCAGCAAGATGCTTGTTTTATCACAGAGGAAATTTCAATTAAGTCACTCCATCAGTTCCCTGAAGAAGGCTGCCAGCTGGCCCAGTGGCAATCGTTAGGTCTGCTATATAATGTCAATTCTACTCAATTACCATTTTATCGATGCTTCCTTAATAACTGTAACTGACATCTTGTTGACACTGTGATATTAAAAAAAAAAAAAAGACCTTACTTGTCCATGACCCTCTTAACATTATCCTTCAAGTTGATTCCTCCAACCTTGGACAAATCTGAAATTACATGGACATATCATTTTAACAAACAAACAAACAAACAAAATGTTAACAGTGTTCAGTATATCTCCATGAATGTTGCATCATGCTGGGATTGAACCACTGCACATTAGAGAAAAAATTGCATAATGCTGGTATGACTACAGGTATGATCTTACCAGTTTCTACTTTTCCTCTAGGGAGTCGAGGGATTCCTCAAGGAGGTTTAGTGCCTCAACTGTTGAAGCCTGTGCAGGAATTTTTGAGTCTTTGCACCTTTCTGCATTCCCAGAATGTTTCATCATGGCGCAGACGTCCTTAAGGATTCCCAAAAACATTTCCATGGCTTTTCTCTGAAATTCTAATGCACTAAAACAAATGTTTATGATAATTTAAATATTATCAAGGCACAACTTACCTCTAAAATAACTACCCCCAAAACAATGAGTTATTTAGTTATAGTTACATTTATATAGCACTTTTCTAGACATTCAAAGCGCTTTACAATGTATGGGGGGAATCTCCTCAACCACCACCAGTGTGTAGCGTCCTGACCACAGAGAGTCAAGACCTCATCCGAAAGGCAGTGCTGTTTTTACAGTATAGTGACCATGTCACTATACTGGGTCATAAATGTCAGTATTCTAAATCAACATGTTGGCCTGAAATGATGTTGAAAGATGTTGGATTTTGGTTATTTAGACCATGATATAAAACCAACAAAATATCTACGTCTACTGATGTTAAAAATTCAAGTTGTGTGGATGCTAACATTGTGATGTTTACCAGACGTTGGGATTTGGCCACCATACCTCAAGATAAATACATGTATTCTACGTCAATACGATGTTGGCCTGACACCTTTGGAAGATGTTGAATTTAGATTACTTTGTACCACAACTTAAAATCAACAAAATATCAATGTCTAATGATGTTATAATTTCATGTTGCGTGGAGGTTAACAGAAGTTGGATTGTGGTTACCATACCTCACAATGTCAGTATTCTACATCAAGATGGTGTTGTTCACTTTACAACACAACTTAAAACCAACAAAATATAAACATCAGCTGTCCTCAGTATTCTACATCAAATTGACCTTGACCTTAGATGTTGTCCTGACATTTTGGTCAACCAATGTCACAACCTATGTTCAATCAAATATCAATGTGTTATGACATTGGTTAGAAGTAGATACAATTTCACCATAGTTTTAATGAAACTTGACCACAGTGTGAAGCCATGTGTGGTCTGGGATTGGATTGCAAATAGAAATCCAATCATAACTTTCTTGGCCTGACTTGAAGCATGCATGAAAACACAGAGATACATCCTGGACAAATTGTTTGTAAACCTCAAACATGGACAGATTAAAATATAAACATGATGTTTCAGAGCAATATTAGTCAGAAGTGGATGGAATTGAGCTCTGGCTGTGTTTCTACATAGCACCTGTGCCAAATTTTAGTGTAAGGCTTATTAGGAAAGAAGGAGCTGAAATTAATGTTTCCAGTGGCTCGAACAAACAGAGTTCCACGTCTTTGGTATTTCAAGAGATTAAAATACAAAAGCAAAAACAAAAAAGAATTTTCCTGAAAAAAGTGCCTCATAATGGAGTGTTGATAATGCCATAACAAACACCTGAAACTCAACTAAGGGGTCTTAGTTGAACAAAATGTTCTAAGTTAACACATAGTAACAAGTTTGTTTTTTTTTAATATGATGTATTTTCATACCTTCTCTAATGTCCATGACTCCAACTTTCCATCTATCTGAACATATCCACCATGTCAGATTTTCTCTATGCTTGTTCCTTAAGCCATAATTAATTTTGTAGGAGATTGGGTTGATTTAGTTCTAACCCCAAAAGATTACGCTTGTTTTAATGGCTAATAATTACAAGGACATGTAAGTAAGCCTTAAATTTAAAGTTATTTTCCTGTCATGCTGTGTCTTGAAGATACGGTTAAGGTTCAAGGTTATTGCAGGGTTCATACATTTTATTTGAAGAGTGTTGAGGAGGTCAGAAATATAAAGTAGTGCAAGTCTAGAAGTTTTGAACCCTGCTAATAATTAATGAGTGTTTTCCAAGACATGGAGATCATGTTACATATATACTGGAAAAGGTTCTGTAACAGTGCATGAATTTCACTTTAAGAAAACTTTCTTACATTTTCTTAAAAAAAACTTCAAGAACCCTAGCTAGGATTTATGATCATGAGTGTAAAGTGATTTCACCCTTTCATTATTAGCGATGCTTGAAAACTCCTCACTCTTCAAACCTACTGCCAGTTAAAGTAAGATAATGATATGCACTTACCTATTTCCCCAATGCTTCACAACTAGAATTATATATATATATATATATATATATATTTCAATCTTCTGTTGAACCCTGCTTAACATTAGCCTCTATACATGTTAGCATGACGGGAAGATTACTTTAAATATAAGGCCTACTTTCATACCATTGTAATTATTAGTCATTACAACAAGCTTTATATTTTGGGGTTAAAACTGAATCAACCCAGTGACACAAAATTAATTATGGCTTGAGGAATGAGCTCAGAGAAAACCGGGGATGTGTCTGGAATTCTGGGTTGCTTCAGATTTTTGGTAAAGATCCAGGAATGGAGGTTGGAGCACTGGACAAAAGAGAATATATGAAAACATGTCAAATCAGAAAGGAAGATGGTAAATTGTGACTACGTGTTAACTAAGAACATGGAGGTTCAGTAGTGTTTCTCCCAGCTTTGCTTTTGCATTCCCCAAACTCCATTTTTTTGGGGGGGAATCTTCTTCTAGAAATTTACACTGACTCACATTTCCCCTTGTGTTTTTGCTATTTCTATGATGAAATAGAAAAAATAATTGGATTTGAAATTGGATTGTTTGAGCCACTGGAAACTTGAATTTCAGCTCATACCTTTAAATAATCCTTACATTTCCTTGATTTACAGATTTGTAAAAATGGCAAAGCTGCTATGTATTGTAGCAGCACAGCCAGAGCTTGATTCCATCCACTTTTAACTAATATCATTCTGAGACGTCATGTTGATATTTTAATCCATATATGTTTGATATGTCTTCATGCAAGGCCAGCACAGTTAGAATTGGATTTTTATTTCCAACCCAATCATAGACTACAGACTGATCAAAAACTGTGAACAAATTCCAGTATGTATATATATATATATATATATATATATATATATATGTATATATATAGTGCCTTGCGAAAGTATTCGGCCCCCTTGAACTGTTTGACCTTTTGCCACATTTCAGGGATCAAACATAAAGATATAAAACTGTATTTTTTTGTGAAGAATCAACAACAGGTGGGACACAATCATGAAGTGGAACGAAATTTATTGGATATTTCAAACTTTTT
>JAFFST010044936.1:27350-42363 GCA_022414735.1 Noturus placidus | reverse complement strand
TATATATCCCTCTTCGTTTGTGTAATTTGATTTTAAGACAAATAAAAATAAGTTTATTACTTTTATGCAATTAAAAGGCTACCTCAAACATCACCTTAAATAACTGTTGCTTTCTATAAAATATTTATAAGAATGTATATGAACTCCATTATAGCCTTAATTACACAATAATGTTAGGCTGATTGGTGTGTCTAAAGTGTCTGTAGTGTATGACTGTGTATGTGATTGTGCCCTGCGATGGACTGTGATTGTGCCCGATGCCCCCTGGATAGGCTCCAGGTTCCCCCGTGACTCCTGAAAAGGAGTAAGCGGTTGAAGATGGATGGATTTGTTATCCAAGCATATTTCTAACCGCTGCTGTTTAGAGCAGATAATCTCCCCGAGCGTCCCACATGGAGAAAGCACATCACCTATTGCATGAGATGTAATTGAGCGTGACAGTTATTAAGTGATTTTAACTGAAACATGAGGCACCTGACCATGGGCCTATCAGCTGTGCATCAGCAGTTGATATGGGATACAACCACCATCTCTCTGAAGAGTAACGTCTCTAAATGTGTGGAGATCTGCTCTGAAAATGAGGACAGGGTGTCCGGCATGCACAAATGAAGTTAAGACACGTCCGTCCGTCCGTCCGTCCGTCCGTCCGTCCGTCTGTCTGTCTGTTCGTTCATTCATTCATTCAGGGTTGGAAGGGTTACTTTAAAAATGTATTCAGTTACAAATTACTTCCCAGAAAATGTCATCAGTAACCTAATCCAAGTATCACAATATGATAGTAATATAATCTGATTACTTTTGGATTACTTCAAGGTCACACATGTAAATAAAGTCCAGAAAAACAATATGATATAAAATAATATTAATAAAAACATGTTCAATGTTTGGATTTGTTTTAATAAAACAAAAAAAAAATGTGTTTCTAATGTGAGTTACAACTGGCAAGAGAGAACCAGAACTATAATCATGCAGCTGCCTATATTGTGTTACGTTAAAATGATGACATAACTCCAGAGCTCCAGACAAGGTAAATCTATTAAGGAACCATTGGCTCTTGTAAGAGAAAAAAAAAAAAAACAGGTGCCACATGATTTTTAAGTGCCGCATAAGAATGAACTTACATTTAACATTTTAAAAACACTTACTTTCAGTCATCCTGTCATGTGTGTACCTCTTATTACAGCATCAGCATTTTCATCCAAGCTCTTTTAAAGTGGGAACTGAACATCATTTTCAGCTTGAGAACTATACAGTATACAGTCACAAAGAACCTCCTCCTCCTCTGTGTTGAAGAAAGGCGCAGCGTTCAGGATAAAACTGTTCAATTGATGAGCTCTGTACTGATACTGATTAAGTCTTCCAAGGTTGAATTGTGTACGTTTGATTTGATCCTGTTTTGAGCTGAAAAGCCGTGTTGACACTTAGCAGCCAAAACTGGTAGGACAAGCAATATCTAAATTAGATGCATTCTGCTCAAAACACATGCTGTGTCTTTGTCATACGTCTTGTGCTTGCCAAGTCAATTTTTCTTCAAAAGTCAAAAAACATTTCCTGTGTGCGATGATCATACCATACCTCAACCATTGAAACTCTTCAATCCAAGAAGTCTTACAATGCCCTTGAACTTTTACTTGGGCGTTCATTGATTGACATGGAAAGCTGATCTTTTGTGTCTCTGTCATTTTCTCTCTCTCTCATGCTGGCACAACTGGAGCTTTTTTATTTTATTTTTTTATAGAGCCTGCTTTTTTATTAGCAAGTGTGCCATCAGCATTGGGGCTTGACAGAGATGAGGATTGTTTGAAAAATTCTGATATTTTTTTCATATTGACGGCTTTCTGATGCAGAAAGCTGATCCTAGCTTGTATTTTGCCGCTCTGGACAAATTTGAACTCGCTGAAACTTTATTTCTCCACTGAACCACAACAAATTATGTGACAGGCTACTCCACACAGAACACGTGATTGAAAAAGCATTTAAATGCACATTAAAATCATAACACGTACAATTATATTGTCGCCAGTGGCGACCTCAGAAAAAAAATATAATTTGCAGTGTAACATTTGTGGTTGCAAATGCAGTCTGGCGCACTGCAAAAGTTTAATTTCTTCAGTTTTAAATGGGAAAACTTATGAAAACTGTCATCTGTTCACTTTGCTTTTTTGACATAAATGTAACGAATTACAGTTAACATTTTTTTTGTGTCCTGATTACGTAATACCGTTACATGTATTCCATTACTCCTCAAGCCTGTGTGTGTATATATACACACCCAGCTTGGATAAATGTGAATATGCTTTTATAATTTGCAATGTGGCAGTGTTCATAATGAACCAATCACATTCAAGCTCATATTAAATATTAATTAGTGTACACCTGCCATCAATTCAAGTGACTGGTTACCCCCTTATAAAGTGCAGCTGTTCCTATAGGATTCTCCGGACATCTTCTTGGAAACATCCAACTAGAAAAGCTATGGGCCGCAAAGAGCTCACAATGCAGGTATGGGATCTGTTGAAAAGGGTTACAATTTTTTTTCCAAAAGGCATTGGATATACCATGGAACTCTAAAGACCATAATCAACAAGTGGGAGAAAATATGGCACAACAGTGACATTACTAAGAACAGGACGTCCATCTAAAATTGATGAGAAGATCAGGAGAAAACTGATCAGGGAGACTGCCAAGAATCCTACAGTAACATTAAAAGAATTGCACCAATTTCTGGTAAGTACTGGTTGCTCCCTACATGTGACAACAATCTCCTGAATTCTTAATACCTCTGGGCAATGGGGTAAGGTGGAAAGACAGAAGCCTATTTCAACCAATAAATAAATAAATGAAAAATACATCCAATCTCCCAAAACCATGTGGGATAATGTGCTATTTTTCTGATGAGACCAAAGCTGAACTTTTTGGCCATAATACCAAAATATATGTTTGGCAAAAAAGACACCACATCACCAAAAGAACACCATCCCATGGGGAAGCATGGTGGTGGCAGCATCATACTTTGGAACTGAGGATTTAATCAGGGTGGAGGGAATCAAGAATACCAGTAAATTCCGGTGCAAAACCTTAAGACTTCTGCTAAAACATTTAAGATGAAGAGGAATTCACCTTTCAGCATGACAATGACCCAAAGCAAACCTCCAAATCAACAAAGGAATAGCTTCACCAAAACAAGTTCAAAGGTTTTGGAACGGCCAAACCGGAGTCCAGACATAAATCCAATAAAAAAAACTGTGGGGTGACCTGAAGACGATCCTGCCTATTTGACAAAGATAGAATGCTTTTACAAGAAAAAAATGTAAGAACTGCAAAATATTGCAAAAGTGTTCAATGTGGCTGAGGCCAGGGATCTGTTCAGGACACTCGAGTTCTTCTAATCCAACCTTGGCAAACTATGTCTTTGTAGATCTTGTTTTGTGCACAGGGGCATTGTCATGCTGGAACAGGTTTTGTTAACTTAGCTCTTGTGAAGCAAAATTTAAATGCTACATCATACAAAGAAATTCTATACAATTGTGTGCTTCTACATATGGGTGTGATGGTCAGGTGTCCACATATGTTTGGCCATATATATAATGTAGTTTTACTTTCAATTACATTGTTTTCCCAAAGAAGAAGTTCATATAGAACATGCATGTACATGTTTAGGAGCTTGGGCTCTTTGGGAATTTGAAGAAAAGCCTCCTCTTCATGATGTTTGTTGAGAAGATGTAAAAACCTTCATTGGGAATACTGTTTGATAAGTTCATAATTCAATACATGTTATTTATCTTCATTATAGTAGTGGAAATGTACACAAAATAAAACCCTTCTATGAGCCGATCTCATGAAAGCATATTCGCACTTTTGACTGTTTTATACTTTTAGAAGTAAAAAAAAAAATACTTGATTTCCATCTGCAATTATGTTCTGTTCTATTTCTTGGCTGAATATAATAATTTTCTCACTTTTTTAAAAAAAAAAGACCAACTGGTGTGTTTGGTTCACCCTTAAATCCATGATGCTGTTGCTTCTTGTGTCCACCTGCTGTGGCCGCTAAGTCTGCAATTAGCAGTCCAGTCACAGTGTCATACACTGCGAGTCATTCTCCTTCTCACGGCAAGCAGGACAGAACCCATTTTTCCCTTTAAGACGCCTCTCGCGAGGCAACGAAAGCACACTGTGGAGCTCTTCCTATGAGATGCACCACGTTTCAGGGCTTTAAGCCCATGATTCATCTCGCCTCACATTCTCAATCTGGGCTTGATGACAATAAAGAGGAGGTGAAAATGGAAATGATATTTTTAGTCTTCTTATGTGCGACACAAGTGGGCTTTCATAAATGTTTTTGGGATTTTGGTATTGGTTGAAAAGAAAAGAAAAGAAAAAAAAAGAAAAGAAAAAAAAAGCCATAGCATTAAAAAAAAACATCATTTGGTCAGGGCAGATTAAGTTATACAGTATAAAAATGAATAAGCATTTATATTTATGTTATGTGACAGGACAATAAAAAAACAATAAATACATTATATATTATAGATTATAATATTAATATTAAATAGATTATAATCATTGAGATTTGTTAAGCTTTCTTATAGATGTTTATGTTGCATTTATGGAAGGAGTCTCCAGTATCATAACTTTGGTTAGTTTCACATCACGGGAATGTTTTGACATGATGCGTTTGCGCTTTCAGATTTTTCACACACGTGCGGCATTTTCTGTCCTTAAAGAGAGAGAGAGAGAGAGAGAGAGAGAGAGAGAGAGAGAAAATAAGGGCTGATGTGGATTATTTTTGTATAACAGCACGGACCAAAGTGTGCTTTCTTTTAGAAATACTGTGCACATGAGAAATCGTACAACAAAACAAAGGCTATAGACGATTTAAGCTGCCATTAGGAGTTCTGGCATGTTGCTAGTAGGAAATCCAACATATTCTTGTTCAGAATGGCGGGAAGTTTTTAGGTAGTCAGGATTGAGTCACGGCAATGACACGGATACATTCCAAAGTGTACATCTTACCTCGATTTCAATGGATTGTTACCATTGTGTGTACCCATTTCAATGCATCATTTCATAACCATAATCAATCAACAAAAGATCTTCATTCCACAAGGCTCAGTTCTGATTGGTCAGAGGCTGTTGAAGAATTTTCTATAACTGCAACTCTATCAGCAGATTCAGCTGCAAGTTGGAATTCGGAAATACATCATTTTCTAAAATGACAAAAAAAAAAAGACAAAGAAAAAAGAAACCACGGACACCTCAATGTTCATCTTGGTGCTTGAAATCTAAATAAATGTGATGAGTGATCTATATTTATTTATTTCCTCAAAATAGCGATTTAAAGTACAGACAGTGTAATTTGTTTTCTGTAATTAAATGCTACTTTGTTTTCTGTTGACGCTGTGAGCAGCCGTGTTGATTTACATTTACATTTACATATTTAGCAGACGCTTTTATCCAAAGCGACTTACAAGTGCACACTCATACACCAATGGTAGCAGTGCTGCCATGCAAGGTGCTAGCTTGCCATCGGGGGCAATTTAGGGTTCAGTGTCTTGCCCAAGGACACTTCGACATGGGATCACCCGGGCCAGGATTCGAACCACCAACCCCACGATTAGCGGGTTAGTGGACAACCCGCTCTACCGACTGAGCCACAGCCGCCCCGAATGTGATTTGATGTCACATTAATACCTCTGGGTTCCCGACATTGTGAGTAGGAATTGAGAGTAGAGGGGGTGTTTTATTTGACCGTAGCTTTACAAAGGGACCATGTATGTTGGATGTATACGAATTAAAAAAAAAAAGTGTAGTCTTTGATATGGCAAAGTTTTGTCTGAGGATATGTTTATTTAACATTTTTGGAAGGAGTCTCCAGTGTCAGCGCTTTGCAACAGTAAAGATTCCTGATAACGTGACATGCCACAACCTGCATTTTTTTGTCGTATTAAGTTCAAGTAAGAGAATCTGGTGAGCTGCTTTTTCACAAGTGATAACAGGAACTAACTTGTTACTGTTACTATAAACAGATACTATTATGACATTTTCTTTTACAAATAGAAATTGTAAACAATGAAAATGAAACACTTCAGGATGTCCTCTTATAAGAAAATAATCAGGTTCTGATTATTGATAGTGAGTCCACATCACGTTGTGCCATTAGTTTCCGATGACAACACGTCACATACCTGATGGTCATGAAATCCATTAACTATAACAAATACTGTACATACCCCTATAACAAACTATAACAAATACTGTACCCCGCCTTGTGACCGATGCTCCCTGGGATAGGCTCCAGGTTTCCCCATGACCCTGAAGTGAAGGATAAGCGGTGAGAAGATGGATAGATGGAATACTGTACATTAAAATAAATATAAAAAGTTACAAGTACTAAACAATGCAGACGTCTTCCACGGAACTTGTATTTTTTATGAAAAAAACATTATAATGTACTCATTATAATTGCTCAGCCAATTGCTTCAGACTTTTTTTGTACACATAATTCTTTGATTGATTGTTTCCGGACTGAGAAGCTGTTGTGGAAAGCAATGAGAACACAGGCGTCATGTTGGAGACCTCATTTACACATTGGATTATGTGTTTGTTTGTGAGACACACGCTGTGTAAGGCACACTCGGCTGGATGGATGCTTTGAAAGCCCTTGCTGGCAATTGTGGTGCATTGAACAATACACACCTACTAACACACACAGACACACACACATGTACACACACATACCTTGTGTGAGGAGGAATGCACAAGCTGCGTCACAGGAGTTCTGCTCCTTCTTAGACAGAAGCTTTTAGTTGAAAATCTGACAGTATACTGTATGTGTTAAAAAAACGACGTGCCATCTGATTATTTTGCATTCTACGCATTTCATAACCCTGTTTGCCCTGCAGATCCAACATTAATAAAAGAGCAAGGGGAACATCTGAAAGTCAACAAAACATTAAAACAGAATCAAGGAGTGTTTTGATGTGGCTCAGGAGGATTTATTCATGATATCCTCTAGGTGTCTGAATGTTCTTACATTCAGAATTCATTTACGAGTTATTACTTCATAGCAAACTAGACAGCAGTATGAGGGAAGAGAAAGACAATGGGATTGTCCCTATGCGTCTTTCTGTCTCGATGTCTCGACTCAGCTGTCAGTTAGCCAAGATATCAGGGTGTAAATCCTGTTTAGGGTTTGCTGAACCGAGAAGCTCGCTCTCAGATACTTAACGTCTACTCGGAGGAAAAAGGACAGAGGCCAGACCACCCATGACAGCTGTATTAGATCGACTTTCGTCTAAAGACACTGGAGAGATCTTTTTTTTCGGTTCGTCGTTCAAGCCAGGTACTATATGGACAGAAACATTTCGGGCCCCGTTGCTTCGATAAATTGTTGTTGATGCTGCCCTCGGGAGATGTGCAATCGCGCATTAGTTCTGCAGGTCATGGCCAAGAAAGCAGAACAGTAGCTTTGTCTCCTATAGAGCAGTTACATTGCCTAGGCGGTCATTTTTGAGAGCGCACTTTCTTTTCTTTGCCTGTTGAACAGTTTGGAAGACATGTTATATCGCTTCACGCTACCAACTGAGTCCTAACTAAATCCCTGTCTACATCCGGTATTAACATTCATCTAAAGTGATCTGATCACAAGAGGAGAGCAGTTTAAACCTGCCATTTTAAATGTGTCTCCAGTGGCCACTTGTGATCGTTTTTCTCACATCATTTCTGCTGGAGGAAGGGTGCTGTGCACATTTATTACATTGGTCTTCCGCTACATCTGCTTTCAAGCTGAAATGTCCTACCAATCCACATATCTCATGATTCGACATAACATAGGATGAAAAAGAAAAGAAGCTACGCCTGTATCCATTAGTCTAGTTATGGAGAACTCTACTGTTCAATATGATTTCCAAACAAATAGTCTCGTGACGATTACGTATTTTCTGACTAGGGCATTGTTGCAGTCGATTATTTGGTCCTTCATGGTTGTCCGGGACGTATCGAGACACTTTGATGTGTACACTAGAAATCTTATGTGCTCATATGTATCCTACATGAATAGGGTTTGCGTGATCGACTCTCAGTTTGTTTCTGAGACAACCTGGACCCTGTTTGCACCTAGCGCTGTTCATTTATGATCAAGGACACATGTTATGCCAGGTTTTGATAGATTGGAAGAGGTCTAGATAATAAGGGTGAAGTAATCTCGATTAACAACGGTGTCAAACTTGGAATTAAATTGCAAGCAAAACTAACAAAGTTAACGCCACCCCAATCATATCCTTAACTTTTATGAGTTTTTTACAACTCTTACATCTCACAAATATGTAACAAGTAGGAGACTATGTATGGAAATTGCCAACTAAATTGTGGGAATAGTGGATTATGCATGTGTAAAATATTGTACCACTCTTCTAACTCTAACACTCTCATAGCCATGGAATAGTCCATGAAGGGGTCACAGTGGATGAGTGATGTAGCATGTTTGCCTCACACCTATGGGATTGGGGGGTTTGACTCCCACCTATGCCCTGTGTGTGCGGAGTTTGGTGTGCATGTTCTCCCCATGCCTCTGGGGCTTCCTCGGTGTACTCTGGTTTCCTCCCCCAGTCCAAAGTGCTGTAGGCCTATTGGCATTTCAAATTGTTCATAGTGTGTGAATGAAATTGTTCCCTGAAATGGGTTAGCACCGCCTGGGGTGTGCCTCAAGCTCCCTGGGATAGGCTCCAGGCTCCCCCGTGACCTTTATGGAAAATGGATGGATGGATGGAATATCCCATACAACTTTTGGAACCCAGCGATGGACTGGCACTCTGTCCAGGGTGTACCCCGCCTTGTGCCCGATGCCTCCTGGGATAAGCACCTGGTTCCCCGTGACCCTGATAGAGAGGAGAAGATGGATGGATGGATGGATGGACTTTTGGAACCCTCTTTGATTTATAATTTATTTTCAGTAACTACAGTTTATCCAGAGATTATCCAGGAAACAGTGGGAGCAAAGCGAGGGAATTCACCCCAAATGGGAAGCCAGTACATCGCACTGCACCATTCAACACACATATTCACACCTACGGCCAATTGAGGTTAGCCAAGCCATCTACTGGAAATTTTTGGAATATAATATTTGGAATAAGTCACATGCTCAACAGGAAGTTGCATCATCCAAATTAACTGAAGAAAATTCCTTTTTTGGTCACATCCTTGTTACACTTACATTACATTTACATTTATTCACTTAGCAGACGCTTTTATCCAAAGTGACTTACAAATGAGAGATATGAGCAAAGTGATATCAAGCACAGAACAATATAAGTAATGCTACTATACAAGACCATTAATTGAGTTCCAGAAGAAGGAAAGTGCGCAGAGTAGAGGTGTAAGTGCCTTTTTTTTTTTTTTTTAATGACTTGGTTAGGTGTTAACGGAAGAGGTGGGTCTTTAGCTGTTTCTTGAAGATGGTGAGTGAATTTGCAGTCCAGATTGAGGTTGGAAGTTCATTCCACCACTGAGGAACAGTTAGTGTGAAGGTTCTGGAAAGGGACCTTGTGCCACGCTGAGTAGGAAAATGTTACCTAAATGTTTGATTGAAAGGGAGTTATTCATTGTTTTTATTATTATTTATTTATTTATTTTTAAATGATCTTCATGATGTCAGCATGGATGCTAGGTTGTTACATATTTGGTAATTTTAATTAAAGGTAGTGAGCTAACTGGGCGGCTTCGGCGCAGTTGGTAGAGCGGGTTGTCCTCTAATCGTAGGGTTGGAGGTTTGATTCCCGGCCCACATGACTCCACATGCCAAAGTGTCCTTGGGCAAGACACTGAACCCAAAGTTGCTCCCGATGGCAAGTTAGCGCCTTGCATGGCAGCTCTGCTACCATTGGTGTGTGAGTGTGTGTGTGTGAATGGGTGAATGAGACACAGTGTAAAGCGTTTTGGATAAAAGCGCTATATAAGTGTTATAAAAAAAAAAAACAAACAAAAAAAAAACTTTTACTGTATATGCTAGTTAGCAAAGAACCCAGAGCAATTCACATCAAGGAATCAACCAAGTATGAGACTTCTATTCTAGTTAGCTTTAGCACTACATTAGCCAAGTGTTTGTGTATGTATCTACTGTATATGTTGTAACTAGCTAACAGCATATACACTGTTCTAATTAAAATATAGTAAATAAGCAGGTGGAATAAAATATTATAACTCTGTGCAATGCATATAAAAGATACCACAATAGACTATTTTACTTTCTTTGAATGTGCTTGTAGAAGCACTGACACTGGAGCCATGACTGATACTGACCTCTAGTCATAGCGTTTACTATATAAATAGATAACGCAGTCGTGTGTGTGCTTTGTGTGTGTGATCCATATGTATTGTTTTATATCGATTGAACTGTTGCCTGAGGACAATCACAGTTGTTCCCTACGACAGGATTCTGTGCTGTGTATGAAAATAAGTTCATTGATGCAGTTCCGCTTGAATGAATAATATCAATACTGTGTACTCTGTAGTGTGTGTGTGTGTGTGTGTGTGTGTGTGTGTGTGTGTGTGTGTGTGTGTGTTTGTTTGCTTGACGATCACACCAATTAGGAAATAAAGCCTCGACTTTTATGTGCCCTTCATTCTTTATGTTGAACTTCTTTCCTAAAAATATATATTTTGTTGAAGGTCATTGGCATACTTACTGTAGCATAGCAAAATGAAATGGTCAACACCGAGCTACTCGCTAAATCACATGACTTAGTCGGTATATTTCATGTGGATAGATTTCTATTAGTAATTTAATAGACAATTTGTGCATTTAAATTATGCTAAGATTAAACTAACACTATTAAGATACTTAATTAAACCGAGTGAAGTGGATGTTCAGAGAACTCTAACTTGCAGACTAGTTTCAACAAAAGGAAACCAGAAAATGCACATCTTCCTAGTGTAAATGAGTGTTTTTCAGTATTGTGTATCTTTAAAAGGAAAGAGATAGATCACATGTTCATATCATTTGAAGCTAACATTTGAATAGTGAAGAAAAATTAAAACATACGGTCTGGCCATCCATGAAGTGAGTAAAATTAACCCCTTAGGACAGAAATAGCAATATTTGGAGCTTGTTTTAATCACATTTTCATGTTGAGAACTCCAGATAATTACACATAAATTGAACTGTTTACACATAAATTTAACTCACTTCTACAGTTTAGCACCTGAAGGCAAAACATTTATTACAAAATGGCGATGAAAATAGAGATTCAGAAAATAGATCCTAGAAAATATTCTTTTTTTTTTATTTTAGACAACTCACAATAGACAGCCAGACAGCCAGCCAGACAGACAGACAGACCAGGCAACATTTTTTCAATCTTCAACTGTCCAGTTGTGTTGATCCTGCACCTACGATAGCCTCATGGAATCTGTGTGTCTGACATGCTTTTCTGCTCACCACGTTCACAAAGAGTGGTTATTGTACACTTGACCTCTTGCATCAACAAGGTCTCTCTAATAATCAAGCCAGCTCATCTAACACCAACCACTATGCCATAGTTGGTCAGAGAGATCACACTTTTCCCTATTCTGATGTTTGATTTGAACATTAACTGAAGTTCTTGACCTGGATTTTTTCTGATTTTATGGATTGTGCTGCTGCCAGATTATTTGCTAATTGGATAACTGCATGAGCGTGCAGGGCTACAAGTGTTCCTATTAAAGAGGTAGGTGTGTGTAGGTTAGTCTGGGCCTTATGGAAGACCTAATTCATAATATTATTACAATCTATTATAATGACACACACAATACACAATGTAGGGAGACTTTTGAGACACACTGTATTATGGGAGGTGGGCCAATAATCCAATAACACACACACACACACACACACACACACACACACACACACACACACACACACACATTTCAGTCAGAAATATACATTCTTACATTTTTTTTGCTGTCTTTATATTATAATTTTTCACAGTTTCCAGCTCTTACTACACCCAGACAGTATTATGTAAACCTGATTCATTTGTACTGTATTTAGTGTTCATTGTGACTTTAACACTTGATTTCCTTGGTTGCTTGTGGTTAACAGCATGTCAGAAACAGCATGTATGTGGTTATATGCTCATAATGATCTTTGAAAACCTTTTCAGCATGGAGGGGAATACAAACAAAATCCCACAGAAATAAATCAGCTTAGTGGACAGAATTAGAGGCGAAGGCTTTAGAGCCAGGGCTGGATTAAGGAAAATCATGTGCAGTAAAGAGAGAGTGGAGACTGGAGAGAGAAAGAGAGAATCGGGGTTGGGAAGAGAGCAAATTATGGAGGAGAGTGGTTTTGAAGGGGACAGACCTCAATTAAGACCACAAAAAGACATGGAAAAAAACCACATACAGTGCCCTCTACTAATATTGGCACCCTTGGTAAATATGAGTAAAGAAGGCTGAAAATGTGTCTATATTGTTTAACCTTTTGATATTTTATTAGAAAATTCACAAATATATTCTGTTCTCATGGACATCAAACAATTGCAAACAAAACACAAGTTTATGAAAAGAAATATGTCTTTAATAAATATAGGTGTGCAACATTGGCATCCCTATGAATTCATATGAAAAAATATATTTGAAGTATATTCCCATTGAAATTAAAAAAAACAAAAATGTACACCTGGTGACTAGGCACAGGAGATTGTTCAACCATGACATCCTGTTTCACAGGGGTATAAATATAAGGTAACACATTTGTCAAATTCCCTTAGTCATTCATAACAATGGCTAAGACTAAGGAATATAGCTGTGCTGTGCGGGAAAAGGTTGTAGAGCTTCACAAAATGGGAAGTGGCTATAAGTAAATAGCACAAGCATTGAAAATGCCCATTTTCACCATCAGGGCAATAATTGTGAAGTTCCAGTCAACTGAAAATGTTATGAATCAACCTGGAATTGGACGTGCGTCTATATTGTCTCAACGCACTGCGAAGAGGATGATTCGAGAGGCCAAAAAAATCAGCAAGGATCACAACTGGAGAATTGCAGAAGTTAGTTGCGTCTTGGTGTCAGAAAGATTTCAAAATTACAATCTGAAGTCACCTACATCACCACAAGTAGTTTGGAAGGGTTTCAGGAAAAACGCCTCTACTCTCATCCAAAAACAACTCAAGCCTCTTCAGTTTGCCGACACTACTGGAACTTCAAATGGGATCGGGTTCTTTGGTCAGATGAAACCAAAATAGAGCTTTTTGGTAATAAACACTAGAGCAGGTTTTGGTGCACACAGAGAGGTAGCCATATGTAAAAGTACCTCATGCTCACGGTTAAATATGGTGGTGGCTCTTTAATGTTTTGGGACTGTTTTTCTGCCAGAGGACTGGGGTCCCGTTTCAATAAGGAGGTTCAACCAACTCTGAGTTAAAACTTGAACTCTTAGTGGACTTACCCTGAGATGGGAAACTCTGAGTTTTCGGTTACAGAACAGCTGAAATGAGTGAGTTCAATCAACTCTAAGTTGAGTGACTCTGAGTTAAGCACGTGCACCAAAACTATAAAAAGTCATTATCAATGGAGCGCAGATATCATGAGTCACCATGGCAGCGTCAGACACCATGGCACCAGCGTCAGGCAAAAAGACAGAGGACAAAGGACAGAGAGTTAGTTTGGAAGAAAATAGCTGCTCGAGTCAATGCATAAGTTTACATTTTAATTACTTTTATACAGTGTTGGGTGTTCTGTAAATAATTACTAAGTAATCTAAATACTGTAATTTAATTAAAGACTATAAAACAATTTTGTACAAAACAATAGTGGATTTAACATAAAATATTAAAAAGGTATATTTTTAATGTAACCTTCTCCCTGTAGTTACACACTTTGGTCAATTCAAGAACAATTCATGCAGTTGTATATTGTTTATTTGAAAGCATTAGATGTGCAGTTTCTTGTCTCTCCTTATTGTTCAAGTGGTTGAGGATGATTTGGGATTTAGAAAGTAATTAATAAGTAAGTAGACGAAATTAGTAAGTAGACCAATACTTTCTAGAGATAGTAATTATTATATGAATCTAATTAGACTTGCTGAATATGTAAGTTGTAGTTAGTAATTAAGAACTATTTTAGACTGTTATAACCCAACTGTCATAATATCAGAGGTGAAACTGGAAGAACAGGATTTTATTAAACCTATTAATTTAATTTTCATGTATAGGTGCAATCCTGCAGGCATTAAAAGAACGTGGCAGCAGCTGAAAATGAAATATAAAAACATGATGTAAGAGCACAGCCGCGATGGTTGATGTTTCTGATGTAAGGATGGATGAGATTATGGATGGATCTTATTGACTGTAAAGAAAAACTGTACCGCTCAAATGGAAATGCATGGGGATATGACAACAAATCCACTCTGGGCCTCAAAATCCTATCCAGACGTAAATGTAACTCCCTAAGAATTAATACAGCCTCTTCATCAACAGGATGTCCATAAAAGGACATGCCATTTCATTCCGTTTAATGCTCTCTGTGTATCTGAAATGTGCGCAATGAATGAATGTACCGAAAGAATCAATGAGGTGTTTAAACATCGCTTCCTCTTTAAAAAAGGGAAGGAGACCTAAAGAAACTCTGGATTTACTGAAGAAAACCTGCTCCCGACCAGGTTAGGTTCACAGAGTAAGTTGCCATGGTAACTGGGTCTGAGTATAAATTACCTCTCTTTCAGAAACGGGCTTGACTTACTCTGCTCTCTGGGGTTTAACATGCCTCCCATTCTGAAACGGAAATCCCAGAGTTTCCCTCATTTCAGGGTTAACATACTCAGAGTTTTCACTTAACCTCATTCGTGAAACGGGCCCCTGGACATTTTGTTAGGATACATGGCATCATGGACTCTATAAAATGTCAACAGACATTAAATGAAAACCTGACTGCCTCTTACAGAAAGCTTAAAATGGGGTGTGGTTGGATCTTCCAGCAGGACAATGATCCAAAACATACATCAAAATCAACACAAAAATGGTTTACTGACCACAAG
>JAFFST010044936.1:1330-13666 GCA_022414735.1 Noturus placidus | reverse complement strand
AAAAAAAAAAAAAAAAAGAGTTATCAAAATATATAATAATATAAAAAATAGTCCACCTCCTATTCCTGTTCGTATCTATATTCATACCAAACAATATATACATATTTAGTTCCCATATCCTCTTCCTCCTTTGGTAGACATTTTACAGCCCTTGTTACTGACACCCTATATTGCCTAGAAAATCGAAGGTATCATGGCAATTTGTTTAATTGCTACAAGAGTGTGCCATCATTATGCATTTCCAAATCAAACGTCTAC
Source organism: Noturus placidus (assembly GCA_022414735.1). Taxonomy (NCBI): domain Eukaryota; kingdom Metazoa; phylum Chordata; class Actinopteri; order Siluriformes; family Ictaluridae; genus Noturus; species Noturus placidus. The sequence continues at coordinate 13,408 of JAFFST010044936.1, read as the reverse complement.
CCTAATAAACCTCCATCATCATTCCACCACTGTCTCTTTCATGTTTTAGTTAATTGCCTTTTGCTCTTTTTTTTTTGTTGAGAAAATAGAAGGATGGATGCCATTTTTTTGTAAAGGGCAGGAACCACCTGAGCACTCCAGCCACTCAGGTCATTATTACGGCTTTGAATGCTCCGATTTCCTCAGATGAATCATATCCGAAGAGCTTCTTATTCACTTATATTTGCATGCATGCTATTTTCCCAGCCATGATTCAGATTCTGTTCAACAGACACTTCTGATAGACAGCATCATGTTCCACAAGCATGGAATAAAACACAGTGGGGTGTACTGTTACAGGAAAATACTATACCATAGTGATTACATTTATTTATTTATTTTTTAAATTTATTAAAATTTGTATTCCATTTATATGATTTATTTATTTATTCCATTATGTGTAATGTTGTGAAATGTTCCTGTTATCACTTTATAGCGCATTATAGAAGCTCATAGTCATTTCCATCTCCAGCCTCCATTTTTTTTTCTCTTGTGTAAAGTTGATACATTTTTTAATAAGCTTCAACCATACAAATCCTTGTGAATAAGCTGTTACTACAGAAACGATAATGTATTATAATACATTGCATTGATATAAAGCTAATTTGATTTATGTCCAGAACTACTGTAAGAGCTGCTGTTATAGAAAATGAATCAACACCTTTTGCAGAATCCAATCACCATCCAACAGTGCTGTGGGATAAATATTTACTACAATGAGCTCAGAGCGAAATCTGTCACTTTATGATAACATCTGCTTTACCGAAAGTCCATCCATCCATCCATCCATCCATCTTCAACCGCTTACTCCTTTTCAGGGTCACGGGGGAACCTGGAGCCTATCCCAGGAGGCATCGGGCACAAGGCGGGGTACACCCTGGACAGGGTGACTTTACCGAAAGTTTTCAATTCAATTCAATTCTATTTGTATAGCGCTTTTTACAACAGACATTGTATACACACAGTATACACATAGTAAAGGTGAGAAATTATCCCAACTGAGCAAGCCACTGAGTGGCGGCAATGGCAAGGAAAAACTCCCTAAGGTGTTAAGAGGAAGAAACCTTGAGAGGAACCAGACTCAGAAGGGAACCCATCCTAATCTGTGTAACAACAGATACTGTATAAGAGATCATTATTGATTTATATGTAATCTGTTTGGCTTAGAAAAAAGCCTTTGTCCCAGAATTCTGGTTCTGGAGTAGATGAGAGCTCCATCCAGAAGTAGGACCTCCGAGACCGATCATGCAGGTCCGGAGAGCAGAAAAGACCAGGATCTCCAACATCTCCATAAACTTATGTGTAGCTCGGCAGAAGGAGAGAGGGAGAGAAGAAACCCGAAACCCCTCCCCCAACCACTGGCCACAATTATATTTTACCTAAAAATCTGATTTGACTCATTGTGACATTCCGACTCCACACAATTGAACATGTCACATATTTGTGTATAATATGACACATTCTGTGTGTTATCGCATTTCTGAAACAAGCGGGACGTCTCTCCTACTGTTTAATGAACAGAATGTTTACGCAAAACAGACGCTCAAAAAGATGCATGGATGTATTCTTCTGGAAATAACAGACTGATGACACTCTGTGTGTGTGTGTGTGTGTGTGTGTGTGTGTGTGTGTGTGTGTGTGTGTTATTTTCTCAGCATCGGCACATGGCAGAAAATGTGATTTTTATCTCACTGAAAATAGTGCGATTGTTTGGTGACAACAGAACTGGGGAGTAAGATCTCTTTAGGCACAGTCTAAGCGAATATGGGTTGTTTCATTTAATTTAAATGTTACATGTAAAGCTGCAACAACTAATCGATAATAATCAATTATGAAAGTTGTTGTCAACGAACTTGTTATCGATTAGTCGGTCTGCGCGCGGCACGGGGGAGATATACTCATTACTTTACTTCTGTTCCGAAAACACAGTTTGGAAAGTAAATACTAAAGTTGTGTCCCAAATGACGTACTGTACACTTACACTATGCACTATGTATTCTAGCGTCTAGTGTATGAATTTTTGAATGGTTATACTGTCGCAAATGGAACGCTAGCATTTTTTCTTTTTACTAACTGGAAGTATAAGCCGATTTCCAGTCGAAGGCGCAGGACGTCATACGCACGTAATGCGACACTGCTAGCTTTAGCAGAATACCCAGAGTCAACGAAAATAAATTGTAAACTTTGTAAAGTGGACCTTACAGTGGCGGAAAAAAGTATTTGATCCCCTGTTGATTTTGTATGTTTGCCCACTAACAAAGAAATGATCTGTCTATAATTTTAATGGTAGGTTTATTTGAACAGTGAGATACAGAATAACAACAAAAAAATCCAGAAAAAAACACATGTAAAAATATTATATATTGATTTGCATGTTAATGAGGGAAATAAGTATTTGACCCCCTCTCAATCAGAAAGATTTCTGGCTCCCAGGTTTCTTTTATACAGGTAACGAGCTGAGATTAGGAGCACACTCTTAAGGGGAGTTACCTGTTACCTGTATAAAAGACACCTGTCCACTGAAGCAATCAATCAATCAGATTCCAAACTCTCCACCATGGCCAAGACCAAAGAGCTCTCCAAGGATGTCAGGGACAAGATTGTAGATCTACACAAGTCTGGAATGGGCTACAAGACCATTGCCAAGCAGCTTGGTGAGAAGGTGACAACAGTTGGTGCGATTATTCACAAATGGAAGAAACTCAAAAGAACTGTCAATCTCCCTCGGCCTGGGGCTCCATGCAAGATCTCACCTTGTGGAGTTGCAATGATCATGAGAACAGTGAGGAATCAGCCCAGAACTACACAGGAGGATCTTGCCAATGATCTCAAAGCAGCTGGGACCATAGTCACCAAGAAAACAATTGGTAACACACTACGCCATGAAGGACTGAAATCCTGCAGCACCCCTGCTCAAGAAAGCACATATACATGCTTGTCTGAAGTTTACCAATGAACATCTGAATGATTCAGAGGACAGCTGGGTGAAAGTGTTGTGGTCAGATGAGACCAAAATGGAGCTCTTTGGCATCAACTCAATTCGCCGTGTTTGGAGGAGGAGGAACGTTGCCTATGACCCCAAGAACACCATCCCCACCGTCAAACATGGAGGTGGAAACATTATGCTTTGGGGGTGTTTTTCTGCTAAGGAGACAGAACAACTTCACCGCATCAAAGGGACGATGGACGGGGCCATGTATCGTCAAATCTTTGGTGAGAACCTCCTTCCCTCACCCAGGGCATTGAAAATGAAAAGTAATTACTAAGTCATTACCAAGTACTAAGTCATGTTTTGCAGAGGGGTCAAATACTTATTTCCCTCCTTAAAATGCAAATCAATTTATAACATTTTTGACATGCGTTTTTTTGGATTTTTTTGTTGTTATTCTGTCTCTCACTGTTCAAATAAACCTACCATTAAAATTATAGACTGATCATTTATTTGCAAGTGGGCAAACGTACAAAATCAGCAGGGGATCAAATACTTTTTTCCCCCACTGCAGGGAAGCACGTCAGTGATGCACGAGCACAAACAAGTTTATATCCAAAATACTCCACTGTTCAAGGGCTTGGGTAAACTGGTGCGAGTTGCTTAAAAGATTTAGTTTAATTCCAGTTTATTGTCATTATATGCTGTATTTGTGGGCTTGCAGTGGAAATTCTGTTGTTTATTATAACGGGAGTGATATATTAGTAACAAGGCCGCATTGCTCCTGACTCAACATAGACATGGTGATAAACAATAAAAAAATATGTCTAAAGGCAGTGAGTAGTAACACAAACCACATGGTGCCATGAAAGGGAGATTTTTTTTTGTGCATCCATTAAAATAATGCACAAATACTTATATATAATCTAAAGTTAATCGTTATATATAATGATCATTAATTGCAGCCCGAGTTACATGCTCGATTTCACACTAGCTTCAAGCTGTACTAGCTGTACAAAGCTTTACAAGCTGTAAAAACTGTTCTAGGTACGTATACACACGAGAGGCTAGCTTTAACTTCAGTCATAATTTCTGTATACACATGTAATATATTACAGAATAGGAAGAAGTTTGTCTTGTGTTTTTTGCAAACCGTGCATTCAAACTAATTGCAAGTAGGTACTATAGTCCAGAGTGGAGAACTGAAGAAACATAAGACCACACGTGCCATAGCATCGATCCGAAGAATCATTCAAGCCAGTTATTTGAATTTGTTGTGAATCATATGTAATTTGCTTAGAATTGAGAAAATCTAAACTGGGACTGGTTTTACGCAAGCATGTAGAAAGTAGATGGTTGTCTAAATCTAAATCCCTATACATATACATATACAGTAAATATGCAAATAATGTATAAAGTGTGTAAAGTGGTGTTGACACAGAATAGACCATTAGACCACATGCATGTTACACATTTGGTCTTCCAATTCCCACTAGCTCTTTTGCATTGCTTTTTTTGTTGACATCTGTCAATCACACTACAACATTTAAGAGGTATTTTGAAGCATCTGGGACAACTTGTGTTTCTCAGCTGCTAGCATTTAATGAGTATTTGCTTTCACTTGTACTTTCAGTAGCATCTTTGAGCCATCGATTAATCAATTCGTCATTGTGTAATCATCATCTCGATTAGCAAACTGACTAAAAACACAGGCTCATAACTCATTTTCTGTTCAAATATGCGCCGCACTCTGACTCACCTACCTCACAGAGCGAACTATTGATCATGAGAAACAGCGAGTCTGTTTGCCTGTGACCGAACAAAGCCACAGGTGCCAATACTTTAATCTTCGAGAAAACAGAGGCGATATTTCTGTTTGCCTGGCACGTCCGCTTTCTCCCCAGCAGCTTTGTGAGAGCAAGAAAGAGAAGTCGGCTCAGCGTGTCGGCTACAACTGTCAGAACCATTCTCACTGCTGGAATTTTATGTATTTTTAAAGTATAAACCAGACTCTGTGTATAAATGTTTTAGAAACCATGGTCTATATTTAATCATCTAATGTACATCTATTTAAACATGCTTCACATGTACTAAATTTCTTATTCAAAGGATTCTTGTGTCCATGGGTATATGTGTATGCAATCATTCATGGCTGTTCCCAATCACACTGATCCCTTTAAATAATACAGATGTTCCCTGTTCAGCGTGAAGTCTTGCTCAAACATTTTGTCAATAACAAAGTTAGCCTTTTGTTCTGATTTTCATCTTTTGGCTCAGTTCTGTTTAGTTTATGAGTTTGCACTTGCCTAGTGTGTTCTATTTGGGATTCAGTCTCTGGATTGTTTGCTTTGATATTTTAATAAACCTGCATTTGCATGTAAAGCCTGTGTGACCTCCTGATAGTAAAATTGAATGCAGTTAAACATTCAAACAAATAAGAATAATATTATAGTCTGTTTGTGCAATATGTCTTTCTATTGTATTAATGACTTTGGTTGCTGTAGCACCCAATTTTTTCCTCTGGTATTATCAATATCCATCCATACATCCATCACCTCCATCCATCCCTCTCTTTCTGAGAGAGATCCAAAATTCAGAATGTTTTCTTTTACCTGAGTGGGACAACAGAAAAACTTTATCATTGAGAGAGATTGCGAGTTTAAATCCCAACGTTGCCACAGACAGCCATCCTAGCCAGTCATGGGTGTCTGTGAGCTCATGTATTCTGAAGATGGTGGATAGAGCGTTCCTCCTATAGTGAAAGATGCAGTTGGCTGGCTTGATGTGTCTCAGAGGAAGCATGTGTTAGCCTTCACCCTCCCCAGTTGGTAGCTGTCATGAAGAAGAGAGGGCTGATGGGTGGGACTTGGCAGGTGATTAAATTGGGGAGAAAATTAATTTTGGGAAATAATAATGAAATATTTTTAATTATTATTTAATGAAAAAATTAATTAAAAAATATTTTGTCTCACACCACCAGGTTCAGGGGTTCGATTCCCACTGTGGCCATGTGTGTGTGGAGTTTGCATTTTCTCATTTTGGCAGAGGTAGTGGGGTAGTTTGCCATTGCTTTCCCCACCCCTCCCCATTTATCCGGGCTTGGAACCGGCGTGTAGCTGCTGCCAGTCACACGGCTGGGTATACATACTCACACACCCAATCATACACTACGGACACGCCAATCAGCCCACTATGCATGTCTTTGGACTGGGTAGGAAACCGGAGTACCCGGAGGAAACCCCCGATGCATGGGGAGAACATGCAAACTACGCACACACATGGCCCTGGTGGGACTTGTGTATATATATATATATATATATATATATATACACACACAATGATCTGCCAACATTAAAACCACCTGCTTAATTGTGTAGGTCCCACTTGTGCCACCAAAACAGCTCTGACCTGTCAAGGCATAGACTTCACAAGACCTCTGAAGGTGTGCTTTGGTATCTGGCACCAAGACGTTAATAGGAGATGCTTTCAGTCCTGTAAGTTGTGAGGTGTGGCCTCCATGGATCAGACTTGTTTGTGAGCACATCCCACAGATGCTTGATTGGATTGAGATCTGGGGAATTTGGACTCCAATTCAACACCTTAAACTCTTTGTCATGTTCCTTAAACCATTCCTGAACAATTTTTGCAGTGTGTCAAGGCACATTAGAAAGAGGCCACTGCCATTAGGGAATACTGTTGCCATGAAGGGGTGTACTTGTTCTGCATGAATGCCAGGACCCAAGGTTTCCCAGCAGAACATTGCCCAGAGCAACACATTTCATCTTCCGGCTTACCTTCATTCCATAGTGCATACTGGTGCCATCTCTTCCCCAGGTAACTGATGTACACACACATCCACATGAGGTAAAAGAAAACGTGATTCATCAGACAAGGCAACCTTCATCCATTGCTCCATTGTCCAGATCTGATGCTCACGTGCATATATATATATATATATATATATATATATATATACTGTGATTTCACTATCTGTGACAGAATTATTGGAACTAAAATGCAACTTTTAGTGTTTACTTCTTTTATTTTGCTTTAAAAGAAGCAGCCCATAGATCCCCTGTAATAACACACAATATGCCAATGAATGATGTCTCATGAAATTACCTGGATTCCATGTTCCATGTCATGTTTGGATGCAGTGTCCTGCCTTGTGTCTAAGCTTCCAGTTGCATCCAAATGCAAACATATCTAGTCTCTGCTAAAATTTGCTTGCGCCCATGCAGACTTGTGATCACTGCCCCATCCATCATCCCTGATACGGCATCTGGACGACATGCTTTTGTTTGTTCTTTTGACTTGATAGTTATCTCTTAAGTACCCGTGAATCAGAGGGCCCTCAGTGACTCTAATTTACCAGGAGAGACTTGACATGACTATCTGTGTAATAAATTATCTGGAGCTGAGGATTCAGTGCTGTCCAGAGCTTTTCTTGTACATGAAAAAAGTTCAAACAAGGAAAATTTACCAGGAACAGGAGTTGGAACCTAGCAAAGCTGGATAACTTCCAGGAGAACAAGTGGTCATGTGTTTACTTTTCCAGAGACACACATTTTGGGAAGTGGCCCCATGGGAGCACCGGAATACAAAAAAATTGAGTTTTACAACCCAGCCACCTGGACTTTATGTAAATAAACCTACATTTTTAGAAGAGCAATGGTGCAATTTTCTCAAGCATCTATCAAAATGATGATACAAGGCATGAAAATAAAGACCGTCGCCCAGATGCCCAGCTATTTCCTATATAAACTGTTAAATGTTGTGCCATCCTGTGCCCTTACTTGTAAAGTATAGAGATAAAAAAAGAATTATGAAAGAAATGCATTACTTTAAATATTAATTATATAACAATAATATCTTAAGTAATGTATTTGGAAAAGTAACACTTAGTAGCATTATTATTATTATTATTATTATTATTATTATTATTATTATTATTATTATTATTATTATTATTATTATTATTTAATGTAGTGGAATATGCAGCTAGCATACACCAATCTTGTTAGCATAAACCTTTATGCTGTAGCATTGCTTAGGAACGTTTTTCAGGTTCAAGGTTATTTTAGGTCATGAATCTCTAATGAGATTCTAATGGATTGAGAGAAAAAAAATATATTTTTCAGGCTCGGATAGACCAATTTTTAAACCATTCTTGCTTTTTCCATTTTCTGACAGTTTAATTTGTTAGGATTTAAGAAGTCAGAATAGCTGTCAAATCCTCCTTTACCTGTGGTTTAAGCATCACTCTTGATAGTCGCATACAAAAGGCCTCATCTGGGAATAAGGAGGAATTAAAGCGATGCTGAGCATAATTAGTACTAAATATTTGTACATACAAAGAATTCAGGCTATAAAATAGAATTCGTCATGGATAAATTCATAATGTGGTGTGATATGATGGCTCTTATTTATCCCTTTGCTGTAGTTACGCAGTTAAAATGGTGTGTCCTTCAATCTCTCAAGAAGATTCATTATTGACCGTAAACTTTTATTGTATTCAGAGTTAAATCTGAGGTCATAGAACGGAGCGGCAATGTTTAATGAAGTTCTGAGTTGATTTATTGTATTCTGAACACTCTTATGCACTTATATAGTTATGTATACCACTTCATACATGCTTTTAATGGGATTGACAGTGTATATATAGTACATCATGTAACTAGTTCAGTATTGCCTCAATGCACATAGTAAATGAAATGAAATATATTGGTTTGAAATAAAAGCAACATATGAGGTCTTGATATCATTTTAATTTCTGATTTGATTTTTCAATATTTAACATAATTTAATTTAATTTATCAATTTGTATAGCGCTTTTTACAATGGTACATTGTCTCAAAGCAGCTTTACAGAAATATCATTTTTACATTTTTACATTTACAAGCGACTTACTAATGGGAGCACATTCACACACCAATGGTAGCAGAGCTGCCATGCAAGGTGCTAGCTTGCCATTGGGGGCAACTTAGGGTTCAGTGTCTTGCCCAAGGACACTTCGGCATGGGATCACCCAGGCCGGGATTCGAACCGCAAACCCCACGGTTAGTGGATTAGTGGACAACCCGCTCTACCGACTGAGCCACAGCCGCCCTAAAATGGGAAATGGCACTTTTATCCAAAGCGCTTTACACTGTGTCTCATTCACACACACCAATGGTAGCAAAGCTGCCATGCAAGATGCTATTTTGCCTTCGGGAGCAACTTAGGGTTCAGTGTCTTGCCCAAGGACACTTCGGCATGTGGAGTCATCCGGGCCAGGATTCGAACCTCCAACCTTCCGATTAGTGGATTGGTGGCCAACCCGCTCTACCGACTGAGCCACCTCTTCTAACGTTTCCATATGCACAACAGTTTTTAGTGTTATGACTACTTAATTGTCATGAATTTACATCAAAATAGGCCATATTGACGTAAAGGGGGAAAAAACACAAGCGTACCATCAGTTTTCCAGTTTGATGCTTCCACCACCATGCTTCCTTGTGTGGATGGGGTTCTCAGGATGATGAGCAGTGTTGAGTTTGCCACAACATAGTTCTTTATGCAAAAGCCATAAAGTTCTGTGTTGGTCTCATCAGACCAGAAAACTCATTTCTATATATTTGTTTCCATGTGGTTTATTTTAATAATGGCTTTCCTCTCAAATTAAATTCTGAAACGGATTTATTTAAAGCTAATAATGTTTGATGTAAATATAAAGTGATGTTTTATACCTGCTGCAATTATTAATGGACTTTTTTTTAGTTTATTCCTAATATTTCATTTATATAAAAAAAAAATATTGGCAAACAATAACAACCAAATTTGTAAATAATTGACTATACGTTTCGGTACCAAACATTATCTCGCCATCATGTTTTGAGTTCTCTGAAAATGATTAGTAATTATTAGAGAATTGTAGTTGTATAAAATTGTTTCATTAATTTAATTTAAAAAAGGTTTAAGGATGTTATTTGTTGTTTGTTTAAATTCTGAAATAGAACACCTGCACTGACAGGTATACAATAAAAACAGGCCTTCAATCTTCAAGTTCTGGAAAAAAAATAAAGTGAAGTGTTTTGAGCGTTGGTGGATATATGGCATAACCTCCTCCTACTCCTACTCCACTTTGATGTGACTCACACAGATTCCCAGATTTTTTTCTTTCTTTCTTTCTTTCTTTCTTTCTTTCTTTCTTTCTTTCTTTCTTTCTTTCTTTCTTTCTTTCTTTCTTTCTTTCTTTCTTTCTTTAACAAGACAGCAAATAATAGGCTTTTGGAAGACAGCTTAAAGACCATTGTGTATACAGCTCCAGCTTTAAATTGTGTTACTTTGTTTCAAACATACAGTACATTTATTACACAGTATTGAAAATGTTGCATTGTTATTTTCTATCTTAATGAAGGGAATTGCATTAAATTAGTAGTTAACTCATTGACCCCACCTTCTTATCTACACCTTTGCGCACAGGTAGCTAGTTAACTTTCTATTGTCTCGTTTCACTTCACAGGTTACATTAAACTCAATGTTAACCCACCAAATCCTGTCATGCTGTCAATGTACTTGTTTTTGCTGTGGTCTTTCATACAAAAATGGATTACCCCTTCACACATTCTTATGTTTTGTTTCAGTTCTGCTCATGTCTCCACCCCCTAGTCCTGTCATTCAACTTAATGGACATTTTCAATTAGTGTAAACAAATGCAATATTTTATTGCAGCAAATTGCTGATTAAGATTAGTCAGGACACGGTTGGGTTTCTGTGTGTAGAGTATAGTGACTGTGTTTAGCTGCTTGTGAGCAGGGCAATGGGAAAGAGAAGGGGTGTGAGCCCCCTGCTGGGCAAATAATTCACAGGTCTCTACAATAACAGTGGTATAGAGATAAAACGGGCAGCACAGCAAGCATTTTTGAGAGTAAAACACTGTAGACAACTGCCACTATAACCATTAACCACTACTGAGGAATGTGACATCACAAATAAAGGCAGTGCTGAAAATGGGCACCCCAATAAAGGTGGAAGTTATGTTTTTTGGCCTCTGGTAAAAAGAGAGTTGATACAGGTTAAACCCTAACACTTGCATCCTGTCCCCACGTTTTTGTGAGATACACTTGCCTTGATCATGTTCTTCCAATAATTACGGTTCATCTTGTGCATCATTTGTAAACATAAGAATGGTACAAATATTCACCATCTCACTTTTAAATTCTATTTTAAGGGAAACCATTTACCATTTATTTAAGCGTTACCATCTTGTTCCCTCCTTCCTGCCACAGCTGGACTGCACTCACAGCAAGAGAGAATAGATATTGGCATGGATGGGGTTTTAAATTGCACTAATCGCTGGCCTACGGCACTGTGCCCCATTTAACAGTTCCATCAAATGATTATAAAAGAGAAAATCATTAAGAAAAATGGTGGTACAGTTTGAATATAATTTCTAAGTATGTCTCATAGTGTTAGCATTTATAATATATTTGATTCTGATTGATATCAGGTTTAGATGGTTCTCGTTACGCTGCAGTCTTGTAGAAGAAGCCCCAAAGCTTAAGGTTGGACAGAAGAAAGAGCAAAACAAGGAAAAGTAATTATGTGATTCAAGCAATACATCACAAAAAAGGAATTTCAAGAAAGTAAAAAAAAGCCTTGTTTCTGGGAGATTAGACTTTTTCTTTGTGTAAAAAGGAAAATAATCTTGTCAAGCATGTTTTGCATTAGAAAAGTAGTCTCTTTTTTTAAGAAAATATATCTTACTTTGTCTTAATAAGATATTCCAGCTAATATTGAGCGACCTTTAAGCAATAACAAGCTAAAACAATGGTTTGCATACTATTCCAGCAGAGGAACAAGATGGTTTTCCTTATTTTTAGCCTGAAACCACTTGCACAGTACAGTTTTTCAATGAAGCAGCTGCATAAACTACATTACCCATAAGCTCCAGCATGTCACATGACAAATATGATAAATATGATAAATACTTATTTTTGACATGCGTTTTTCTGAATTGTTTTGTTGTTATTCCGTCTCTCACTGTTCCAATAACCCTACCATTAAAATTACAGACTGATCATTTCTTTGTCAGTGGGCAAACGTACAAAATCAGCAGGGGATCAAAT
>JAFFST010044934.1:179088-231402 GCA_022414735.1 Noturus placidus | reverse complement strand
TTATTTCATTTTAAATGTCAAAAGGGTTTTGCGGCTCCCAGTGTTTTCTTTACTGTGGGAAACGGGTCCAAATGGCTCTTTGAGTGGTACAGGTTGTCGACCCCTGCTTTATACTATACTTTAAGCTTTACTTTACATTCATAAATGTATATACAGTATGTCACAATCCTATACAACAGTTCTACAGGTTCTCCGAAAAGTCTCCATTCATAGGGGGAATTAATAGTTTTTAGCTAAATTTTTCATACTTTATTTTATTTATACGTATATTTGGCTGGATCGAGAAGCTGTCACAAGGTTGCTATGCACCTTAACAGGAAACTTGGCAAGCACATCACACACAATACTGTTGCCAAACTTATTAAGAAATTCAAAAAGACTGGAAGTGTTGGGGACTGACCGAGAAATGGACATCCACAAACATCCTCTGATTAAAGCATAGCCGATGTGGTGCTGGCATACATAGTCCCCTATGAATGGTGACATTTGGGACACCCTGTAGAATTAAATGAATGCGCAGTAGTGTCACTGTAAGTGATGTTAATCGTCTAACATTTGATGTTGCAAATAAATAAAGTGGTACTGTCCATTCATTCCTACTGGAATACTTTCAGAAGGAAAAGTTGAAGGAAGCCCATACAAACATAGGGAGAACGTGAAACTCTGTACAGATTGTAAACTAGGGACCCTGGAGATGTCAGGTGGCCACTGTCTGCACTACCATTCCACCCTCCAATACTGTTCTCTATATTCAAAATGCTAATACATGTAAAATAAAAGAGAGGAACATGTGAGACATAAACATCAGTGTTCAAAGGGGGGAAAAAATCCTAGAAACTCAATTGTCCAAAGTTAATTTTATTCCCTATCCAGAAGTGAGTGCTATCATGAAGGCGACATGCAAAAATGTTATTACAGTAATCACTCAGACATTAATACTGTTACACCTGGAATTATTGCAGCTACAGTTGCAAGCAAAAATATTCAACCCCCATTGGAAATCAGGTTTATTGTCAAAACTTATAGACTTTTAGCTTTTTGCAATGAACAAATCAAACAAAAGCAATTGAAGCAAATGCTTCAAATAGTTTCCCCAAATTCAAAAGAAAATGAAATTATAATGACTTCTACAGTACCAAAAATATTCAACCCGTTCATGGCAAGAATATTTAATACTTACTAGAGCACTCTTTTCTGTCATGACCAGCTCCAAAAGAGATGCATAGCCGGACACAAGCTTCTGGCAGTGTTCCTGAGTAATCTTAGCCCATTCCTCATGAGCAACTGCCTCTAGTTCAGTAATATTCTTGGGTTTGCGAGCTGCAACTACCTTCTTCAAATCCCACCAGATATTTTCTATGGGGTTCAAGTCAGGTGACTGTGGTGGCTCTGTCCTGGAATCATCCAGGACTTCTTCTGCAACCAAGACTTGGTAGGATTTAAAGGTATGCTTGGGCTCATTGTTCTGTTGAAAGGTCAGATGACGTCCAAGCTTCAGATTCCTCAATGATGCATTATGTTTTCTCCTAGGATTTCCTGATACTTCAATGAATCCATCTTGCCTTCCACACACTGCAGGTTTCCAGTACCAGAGGATGCAAAGCAGCCCCAGAGCATCACCGCGTCACCACCATGCTTGACTGTGAACAGAGTGTTCTTTCTTTATTCTTCTTTTTCCAGACATACCGCTGATCCATCGGGCTGAAAAGTTCTAGTTTTGTTTCATCGCTCCATAAAAAAGAATTCCAAAATTTCTGTGGCTTATTTATATGATTTTCTTGTGCCTTTGGGTCAGTAGTAGTGTATGTGTGGGAGTTCTGGCATGGAAACCTTCTTCATTTAGTACCCGCCTTACTGTGCTCACTGAAACCTCAGTGCCGGTTGCCACCAAGTCTTGCTGCAGGTCTTTTGCAGTCACTCGAGGGTTTTTCACAACATGCCTTCTTAGAAATCTGGTTGTTGCCATTGATAGCTTCCTTTTTCTGCCGCGTCCAGGTAGTGTAGACTCAACAAACTCCTAGCCAGTTCAGGAATTTCATGTGCTCTAGCTCAAGCACACCTGGTGCAAATAATGAAGCCCTTAATTAATTGCATCAGGTGTGTTTGAGACAACACCTGTTTTGCATATTTTGCTGTTGTGAGGGATTCTATTTAGGGGGTTGAATAATTTTGAGACTGGTGAAGTCATTAGAAGTTGTATACAAGTTGTATTTTCAGTTGAATTTGGGGAAACCACTTGTTCATTACAAACAGTTGAAAGTCTGTAAATTTTGACAATAAACCTGATTTGCAATGGGGGTTGAGTCATTTTGTATGCAACTGTATTTCAGTTCATCGTGTTTACGGGGCTCAATTCAGTTTATGACTGTTGAACATCTTGAGCAAGCACACATTTTCATATCACAGAAAACATTTGGTTTCTTTGGAACGCCAATCATGCATCGACGCTGTTCTGAACACTTCAGTGCATAGCAGTCACAAATACAAAAGGTTGTGGATGACAAGAGCTTCATAAGCTTCCTTTATGTAAAATGCTGACTTCATAACCGCAGTTTATTCCATTTTATCATTCTTTCAAACTGGTTTCAGTTGTGTAAGCGCCTTGTATGGGAGTTGTAGTTCTTTGATGTGAGAAAAATAATAAGAGTGGGAGAGAAAGATAGAGAGAGGAAGTAAGATGCCACTTGCAGAAAGGAATATCGCTAAAAGAGAGCAAATTAGAGAACATTGACTCATTTTCATCATCAGCTAAATTCAGGTAGGTTACTTTCAATTTTCAAGCAATATTTCCACCAAAATGGTACATATTTTTTTTTTTATTTTGAAATATATTAGTTGGCAGATTATATATTTCCCTTCAAATTAGAGCCAATACAGTCTATTTTGTGTTTCTTCTCTTATGTGCAACAGCTTTACTTCTCAAGAAGCGCTCTGGTGTGACTTGGATTAATTAGCAGCACACTAAATGCCTAATCTGCATGAATTATTTTTCTGAATATATTATATTCCCTCATTTTATGTATATGTGTGTTAGATTTTGGACTGGAAAGCAATAATAACCTAACATTCACTGAAATTATCTTCTCACATTTAAGTCCTACATTGTGAAACTGTCAAGCATTTACCCCTGAGACACTATTCTACCTAACATTTCTGCAGTAATTTAACAACTGTTAAATCATTTGTGTTTTTAATTATCTTTGTGCTCTTTTTTTTTTAAATCAGAGAATTGGTCTAAATGAAAAGCTCTTGAGATTACTGAGATAAGGACAAAGTACAGAGGACATATAGGACTCACTGACTTCTACTCTGTGCGCGCGTATGTGCTCTGGATATGTACACCTAGTCACTGCTAACAGATTATTGAAAGCAACACATTAATAATATTCATAAGAATACAGACAAGGCCAGCACATTGCGGATGCTGCTTCATTTGTTATGTGTATAGCTAATTGTCTCTGTGGTTAAGAAAAACCTGACAAGGTTAGAAGATCATTTACATCGTGTCATTTATAAAGCATGCCTTTTTGCATTTATGCATTCAAAAAGTAATGTTAACAGCAATAAAAATGAACCTGTGAATAGATGTGCATTGTTGTGTGCTGCCTAGTTAGCTTATCTAGCAGTTTTACTGCTATCAGTATGCCAGACTGGCACCCCCGTGCACAGCTGGACTTTTAACTTCACAGCACCCGTGTGAAGGTTTTATAGAGTGTTTTTTAAGCTGAAATCCTGTCAAAATATTATTAGATGAAGGCTTCCCTGCAATTAAGGGCTGGCCCAACAGTGCCTAGCAGTGCTAAACAAGTAAAAAATGTTTGGGGTGGGACTAAATTGGATTACCAACAAAAATCAGTTGTTTAGAAAAAGAGTTCTATAATGGTTCTTTAATCGTTCTTGAAGGGTTTGAAGTAAAGATTCATAGCTTTCCAAATGCGTTCTACTTGGAAATTGTTCATGCTAATGTACACACTTAGAAAACGCAAGTCCTTCACGTCCACGTGGCTGTTTACAGAGCCAGTATGAGAGTTTTATAGAGAGTGTTGTTTAAGCTGAAACCCTGTCAAGATCTTATTAGTGCAAGGCTTTGCTGTGATTGAGGGCTGATCCAACAGTGTCTAGCAGTGATAAACTGTGCCAAACAGTGCTAAACAAGTATCTTCTGCAGGGCTTCAGGGTGGGAAAGAGCATTTTGTGGGTGGGGCCAAATTGGTTTCTTTGCTTTCCAAAGGAGTTATACTTGGAAATTGTTCATGCCAATGGACACGTGTATTTTTTTTTTTACATCAATACCTTGGAATTGTAAGATTCTATCAGACAATGCTGACAAATCATAACTCTGCGATTCTGTACATCCAAGATCTCAATAAGGTCCAATACAGAAGACTGAAAGAGTTAAATCAACACTCTGGGGGTTAATTCTACACTGGAGATTTTGCTGTGTATACACACACACACACACACACACACACACACACACTCACACTGTTGTCTTGTAGTGGAAGTAGTCTTGTTGTCTTGTAGTGTGAAGGACCCTAAAGTGAGCGATGAGATTTCACTCAAGTTTCTGCTTTTTGATAGATAAATCACAGATAATAGATACAATGGGAAGGCCATATAGCACCCTGGCTGAAAGAAGAGCAGCTCTACATTGAATCTTTGAATCTTTTATTATACTAGACGCTGTGCATTCACATGCTTATATACAGGAAATGAATAAAAAAAATCCTGTGCAATTTAACCACCCTTATTAACAGAGGTTAGCTAGCAACTTAATATGCTTTATATATAGATATATTCTCTCATGTAGAGAATAAACACATGATCATACTCTTGATGAGAGTAATAAATACAGAGATGTTTCTAAGTGCATACACTAGCCCCCATCTCCAGTGTCTGAGGAGAGGCCAGTTGATATGATGTATTGCTTTTCACTCATATTTTTGTTCTAAGTTTGGTTCTTGCAGTGGTTGTGATGAGCAGGTTGGTGGTTACAGCTGGCTCCTTTGATGGGGTTCTTGGCATCTGCATTCTCAGCACTCTGAACATCGATCAGTTCCTTCAGTGCACCCCTGTCTTCCTTCCTCTTTTCAGATGCAAAAGCAAGTTTGAAAGTCTATTGAGATTCTTTGAACGAATTGTGGAGAATTAGAAGTGATTCAGTGAACCACAACTAGATAGAGTTTGGAATTTCTAACAAATGGTAATACATAAACCTAGTATCTCAATAATGACAACATCAACAACAATAATAAAATTACAAACAGTATTTTACAGAAATAAAACACTATAACAAACACCAATTTTATAAAACACATACAATTAGTATTTCAGGGTTATTGTAATACTGATTAGTCATCATATATATAAAGGTTGACAAACAAAAAATGAAATATTAGACAGGTGGTTTTAATGTTATGGCTGATTTGTGTGTGTGTGTATGTGTGTGTGTGTGTGTGTGTGTGTGTATGACCTTATTCTAAAATTAGGAAAAAGGTCTTAGGTCTCAATTTCTCAATTAGTCAGCCCATAAGCACTTAAGAAATGTGTATGAATTTCTGCAATGAATTTATACAATTTGAATTTGATTACTGAGTTATACTGAAGGTTATACTGAGCATCTCAGGTTGATGACTTTGGACACCATATCTTAGATCATAATGCATTTCCAATAGGCTAGAAACATACATATTTATCTGTTCTTTTTAAAAATAATTATTATTGATGAATCTGTCTCAAAAAGCCATAAAGAAGACTATTTGACATTGGAAATGGTTTGAGGAAATCAAGATATTGGGTTATGTTTAATATGAAACAATCATGCAGAACTTTGTTTTGCGTTTTGGATGTGCCTGCAAAATGAATTACTTTAGCTGAGAGAAAGATCCGTAAAGTTGGACAATATAGCAGACTTCCGTCATAGTCCAGTAGGATTCAAGTTTCTGGTTTATTTTACGTTTACCCTGTCAGACTCAGAGATTGGAGAAGTATTCAGATATAAGGAGTTAAATCAGGCAAATCCACAGTACGGGAGCTCATACACTCAGATTTGGTTTATTTCTGGATATATTGAGGTTTACTGAGCACGGTGTTTCTCCAGAGAGACCCCTCTTGTGACTGTAGAAGGGTTTAATAAGTACCTGAGACCATATCAAGCCATGGTGTCTATCTTTTGAATAAACACTGCCATGCTTCAGTGCATTTTCCCTCCTTCACATCGCCTAGCAGTAAGGAGTGTTACATTTAATCCTGATTTTGGTTATCAAAATATATTATTAGACACTCTTTGCTAGACTGGGTGTTAGTTCATGCAGCATATTATACAGCGTTGTACAAATCAATAGCCCAGGCGCCTGGGACAAACAGATTTTATGTACGGTACTGTACCACATTAAGTACCTGCTACATTAAAGCATATCGTGCACTAAATGTTATAAAAGCAGTGCACATGCCCTTGCTTACAAGTCATGGTCATGCAGAACAAAATAAAAATGCATGAGGTGCAAATGTTATGAGGATGTGTTAATTAATAAAATTGAATATGAACTTTATTACTTCTTGCATGGAGAGATTAGCAGTAGTAATACGACCTGGATTTTATATTCAGTGTAGCAAATGAACAAGTATTATATGTATACTGCCCAAAAGTGTGTGACCGCTTGCTAATCTGCTCACTGCACCCAGTTAGGATAGAAATGTAGCGGTGAAGCTGATGACAGAGAAGAAGTCATGGGAAAACACTGAAAAAACGAGCAAAAAAAGCCCAGCACAAACCTTTCATATAACTCTCCTGTTTGCAAACTGCACAGCCAACTCGTGGTTAAACATCTCAAGAAAAAATATAGTCACTAGCCAGACTGGAATAATATTTTTAGATGTGATGTGAGGAGATAACACCATCTCATAGCTGAAATGTTGGCCAACAACTTGCAGACTTTTTATTGAAGGCACAAACACAATATGCTATATTAGAAACATCGGATAATTATATGCTCATTCATTTTATTTAGTCTATATTAATGCACCCAGTAGCTAACTAGCTCGCCTTACATTATTACCTCATACTATCTACAACTTTTTAGTTGGTCCACACACTGGAACTTTTAGTTGCCTGGAAGGTTAGCTAAATAATTTATTATTTGCCAAAATATACTGTAGGAATGCCCTTAAATGTGCATTTAGCTGCGGAGCATACAAACATGCTTCCTGATAAAATTACTTCTCCACTACCAAACTTGTTTTATGGATTTATTTTTACCTCCAGTCCTTTTAATTCTCATTATGTTTGACTGTATTAAAATGACTCCTTATGAATTATTCAGTCAGCTGATTGTGTTGCCTTTTAGACACTCTTTGGTTAATCACTGTGTTATTGCTTGATTATCATGCACAATTTGCCATGGGCAGTTCATTGTCACCCAGAAGATGGCAGAAAGCTAAACTAGAAAACAAAACAATAAACAATGCTGCAAGAGTGGGAGAAAACAGCAGGGCAATCACGAATTAAAGCCGATTGACAGAGGGTGCCAATACAAAAAAACCAAAACAAAACAAATCTATTTATTTCTCTACCTGTGTGCAGCATGGCTGTCTCCCTGCTTGTGTGATGTATAGGATGGAGAGAAACACTATTTTAGCATTACATGAAACCAGGCAGAGACATCAAGTGTAATCAGCTTTTCCATATGAGGACGGAAAAGTCTGGAAAGTCAGACGAGGCACCCTGTGTATGTTTGATCATTGCTTACAATTATAGCAGCTGTAATGGATTACATAGTCAATCTTCATTTCATTTCAGAATGTCTGAGTTTGCTGTACAAGTTAGCAGCTGGTCATCTGTAGGCTTTACGGAATGTAATTCACAAACGGCTCAGAAAAGTGAATTAAGAATTTACTATTTTTGTGCTCATTTATATCAGAAAAATAAATTCGCATATAATGTATTTGTTGTCATTTAGAATTCAGGCACGTCTCCTGTGCAAAATGGGTGTGTAATTGATATATTTAAATTCTGAGAGGATTTGTGGATAAATTGCTGTTCACGAATATTGCACTGGGTGAGTAGTTTAATATTTTCAGATGCGGCTGTAGTTAATCTGTTTGCGCTTATTGTCTAATATCTGGCGGTGTTGCATTCATTTCACATAGAAGCTTTTCCTGAGTAACTGAACAAATTAATTCACAAATATGAATGTCACCCTGAATATGAACTAATTATTTATATATATATATATATATATATATATATATATATATATATATATATATATATATAATATTTATTTATTTCTCTACATGTATGGTCAGTGCATATGGGTACGGCTCTCGAACATTTCCCACTTGGATATAAGATATAACAATTACATTAGGATGCCGAGTTAAATCATTTGTTTTGGACATGATTAACAGTTTTACTGTGAACAATCCATCCGTTTTCTGTACTGTTTATAATACACAGGGTCGCAGGGAGCCTGGATTCTATCCCAGGGAACTCGAGGCTCAGGAACACCTCTGAACTTAGACAATTGCAGGTAAACATTAAAGCTTAATGAAATACCGTATTTTCTGCACTATAAGGCGCACCTAAAAGCCTTAAATTTTCTCAAAAATCGGCCGTGTGCCTAATAATCCGGTGCGCCTTATGTGTGGACTGAGTTCCAAAATCTGTAAAAATGTTGTGCGACTTTGGTAAACGCTTCGCGTGATTGACTGTCAGACCATTTCCCACTGACACAGGGACGTAATATGTACACTACATACGCTGGCAGCGATAGACCAATCAGAGAACATTACGTAATACGTACAGTACGTACGCTTACCTCCGCCACGCCTCCGGTAGGTATACTACTGGTATGCTGCAAAACATTTGTTGAATAAAGTTCAACTTAACTCACTGTTTTGCTTCCGTTATCTTTTTTTTTTTTTTGTAGACCGTTGTCACGAAGTTGGAGGCAATAAGTAAGTGCAGGAGAACCGTCTTTATTTAATAACAAAACAAGCACCGCTTAGCATCCCCAGCTAAGGCTAACTATACTGACTTCCAACAAACATAGGCATTCGGCAAACACTCAGACAGACCTTCAAACAAAGAACAATAACGTGCAATGTGCTCTTAGCCCCAAGGGGTTTAAATAAGTGCAGGAGAACTGTCTTTATTTAAGAACAAAACAAACAAGCACCGCTTAGCATCCCCGGCTAAGGCTAACTATACTGGCTTCAAACAAGCAGGCATTCGGCAAGCAGTCAGACAGACCTTCAAACAAAGAACAATAACGCACAATGTGCTCTTAGCCCCGAGGGGTTTAAATACCCAACATAATCAAACCAAACACAACACAGCTGGGATATCATCACCAAATCCAAAACAATTAGTCACGTGTCTAGAGTTAGTTCATGCTGGGGTGCCATCTGCTGACCGAGGCGTAACAACCGTATGTTTTAGCATGCGCCTTATAACATGGTGCGCCTTATGTATTGTTCAAGTACAGAAATATACCCCGTAATTGAGACTGCGCCTTATAATCCGGTGCACCTTATGGTGCAGAAAATACGGAAATTTCAAAATTCACAGTAGGGCTCCCTCTGGAGCTCTGGAGGCAAACTCTGTTACACGCTGATTCCCTGAGCAACTTGACTGTGTAATCAAAGTGAACAGAAGTCTGAGACAAAGCCATAATAAAGCAGAAGCATCTAAAATTATACACTTTTGTTCAGAAGTTGCTGTGTCATATTTATATTGCAGACTTGACCCTGAATTTCTCCTACAACATGTCAGAGGGATCTTGTCAGTCCCTCCAGGATTATGCAATTTTGTGATCACAGGAATGAACACAAAATTAAGCAAACTCCATAATATTCAGAGGAGCTTGCAAGTTTTCTAAATTACCACAGATTTTCCACAGATTTGGGCAAAACCTGTCATGTGACATTCTCACAATGCGTCTAAGCCCTCTTCGGTTTATGTGAGCTGAACATGAGTACACATAATCTGTCTCATTTACCAACAAACATCACTGCGAAAGACTAATGCAACACATTTTTGTTTCAGTTGTAATTTCGCCAGTTCAGTTAGTTTTCCACAAAGAAACACACACACACACACACACACACACACACACACACACACACAGCTGCTGCAAAATCAAGCATGGTACGGTTGGTTTTGAATGTAGTCTATTACCCAAAGACACTCAGAATATAATCTAGAAAAAGATACTCACATCAGAAAGAAAAAATAAAGACAACAGCCGTGAGTGAGGAGAGGTAAGGGTCCAAGTTTATTCTTTTCATCCCACCAACCGGAATCCACGCAGTTGAAAGTCTCAAAAGCGATCCCAAAAACCCGAGCTAAACTCTTCTATTTATATGGTTTTCTTAGGTCAGGATGGCCCAGAGAGAGCTCAGTGCCTCCCATCTGCAGGTGCAGTCAGTTGACATACACATGGTCAGAATGCCCTGACCTAGCCTCTTATCTGCAAGATTAGAATGTTCTGACCTAGCTGGTAGGTCATTACATCATAAAAATCCAGCTGGCTAGAGATAATCATAGTGTCTGTATTTTTCTACTTCATCATTGAGAAAAGATTTTCCCCGTCTCTGATCCCATTATGCTGTATTTCTGATTTTATAATTTATTTGTTCTATATTTCTGTTTTAAATATGGTTATACTGCTTGCAAGTGTTTTAACAACTTTTCAGGATTCTATACTTCATAATATCTTTATTTTATACTATCTTAATACTCTTTTTTTATTCTTATAAAAAAAGACACATGGATGATGTCACTTTTTTACACATGGACGATGTCACTTTCTCTGCTCTGGGCTCTGACGCTTCTCGATATGATGTTTATGCTTGGTCAGTCTGTCTGTGAGCCTTGTGTTTATTTTATGCATATATTTCATACAACATTTCCCCCTTTGAGGCTATAAAGCCTCACAAACTATATTTGCTATATTATTATATATTGTTTTTGAATCCTTACCACTTTTGTACCCTATAAATAGAAAGGGGTCAGAAAGGGGTGGCTGTGGCTCAGTTGGTAGAGCGGGTTGTCCACTAATCGTAGGGTTGGCGGTTCGATTCCCGGCCCACATGACTCCACATGCTGAAGTGTCCTTGAGCAAGACACTGAACCCCAATTTGCTCCCGATGGCAAGTTAGCACCTTTCATGACAGCTACCACTGGTGTGTGAATGGTTGAATGAGACACAGTGTAAAGTGCTTTGGATAAAAGCGATATATAAGTGTGCCATTAAGAAAAAGGCTTGTGTACTTCATCTGAGTTTTAGAAGCAAACACTCATCAAACAGAGCCTTTCACAATATATTTTGACATCCATGATGTCTTTTGGCTCCGCCTTTCTTTTCACTCCTCTTTAGATGGACTTGGTAGCTGTCATTGATCCACATTATTAATGTGAAGTTTGTTCATCTGTAGAAACCTATTAAATTCCCCTTTTTTTGTGGCACCATATTAAATGCCTAATGGTCTCTCATAAATTACCTGACAAAGAGTGTGACACCACAATCTCCTCTTCTTTCTTCAAAATGAGAATTTCTCGTTAAGACAAAGCAACCTGTTTTTAATGGTGAGATCTAATTAATGTACAATTAATTTTCTTACATGGGATATTGGAAACAAATATCAATCTTCTTTATTTTTGACTTCATGCCAGGCTGGCGTTAATGAGAATGGCTTCAACGTAGTGCAGGCATAAACTAAGGATTAGCATTGTAATGAATGACATATCTTCACCTGTCTGTCGATCTGTCTGTCTGTCTGTCAGAGTGCCTCTCGACCTTATGCTTTCACGTTCTAAGACACTGAGTCCTCCCATCTGTGCTGTGACTGCAGGTTTGCTTCTCTTTAATTAGTGAAAGAAATGAAGGATGGGTTAATGAGTTCATGAAGCTGGGTAGAGTAAATCTGTCATACCTATGATTGCCTTTGACAAGTGTGTGTGTGTGTGTGTGTGTGTGTGTGTGTGTGTGTGTGTGTGTGTGTGTGTGTGTGTGTTCGTGTGCACTTATTTGTCTGCATTCCTATTCCTATATTTACCAGTCAGTTTCATATTCCACATCCCACATTTGGGAATTTGTTGCTATCAGAATAGTTATTGTGGCTACTCCAGACAGATTGAAGCCCATTCATAATTTACAATTCATTTTGCTCTCTCCCATTCCAAAATGGCCTTTCCACTTACACAGCTTGCTGTTTGCTCAGAACATGCCCAGGAGTGTGACCTTGAGCCAAGTGTCGAGAGTAGAGAGAGACCTGTGCAGTGTTTCTCCAGCAGCAGTGTTTTGTAAACCTCATTGCAAAGCAAAACATACCACCCAAAATGAAATTAATATAAACTTTTAATTAATACCTACATTATTCATAAAGGAAGGCGTAGGGGCTGCCTGCATGGCTGCCTTACAGCTCCCGTGTCTCTATCGTGTGTGTGTGTGTGTGTGTTAACAAGTGTCAGTGTGTGGAGCTTGTATTGCAGATTGTTCTCCGTCACTCTGATGTTGCCCTCGATCCAGACTGTTGCCCTTAGTTCTTGGCCTGAACAGTTGTAGCCTTGCCATGCTGGGACAATAGCTTGACACTCGGCATGGATGATGATGGTCTGAATCATCACACTAGGATACACACTCAGCTGTGAGGAAGTTACCCACACCATCTGTCGGAAGTCTCATCAACCTCCAGCTGCATATTCTTCATACACTTTTCTGTCCAGAAGCTTCAGGATCTTTGCAAGATTGCAGTTTGATGTGGGCCCTCCCCATTTGTGTCTGCCAGTTTACAATGGGAAAGTAAAGTTTTATTTGATTTATTATTCATTTATTTGTTTTTTTTCTTCTCTGCTGCTGTTGCTAAGTTCAAGTGTAAACATAGCATTGTGTGTGTGTGTGTGTGTGTGTGTGTGTGTTGAAGTAGACATCTACAACATTAGATTTAATGCACAATTAATACCAGTGCATTAGTTGCTATCGATAAAGCTTTATTCATTGCTGGTCATTAGAGAATTTCTTTTACTCAGTGCATTTTTATTTATTTTTTATTTTTTATAGCAAAACTAATACTCCTGGATGGACTGTACTAAGGAAAATCTTTTGTCTGTGATAACTTTTTTTTCCCACATGTTTTTTTGGAAAAAGACCCACATGAATTAAAGGTAATTACTGTACATACATTGAATGTGGCAACTAGAGAACTGTAACTCTGATCAAAGATAGAATAACCTAGCAAGAGAAATGGTATACACATGTATACATGTACATCAAGTAGCATAATTAGGGGTAGACAAATAATATCAAGTATTGCCCAAAAAACAATCAAATCAGTTTATACATGCTTATAAAATAGCATTGCTGAATGAATTCCTGATTCTGATTGGCTGACAGACATCTGCACACTGGAGTGTGCAGTTATTTTTCAGTACATGTACAGCTAAAGTAATTCCAATCAGGTCTTAACTGCTTTACAGTTCCATATCACTATGCCAAGTTAACTGAAATAATTGAAAAGTTAGCCTGCTATCCACCACAGCACATACATTTACCAACAAACAAAATTACTTCTTTCCAGAAATAAGTTAGCAATAATTGACGACGGGCTGTTGAATTATTAGAAAAGTAACGCTCACCCGAGGTGGAAATGTGGCCACAAGGCGAAGCAGCTTGAGCCATTGATATGCAGTTATTGGAGAGAGTGAGAGAGAGCAAGAAAAAAGAAAGAGAGAGTATGAGAGAGCATGTGTGATTGCAGTAATGAGACACAAAAGCCATGAACAAATGTCAATATTTATTTATTTATCCATTGTATTTTCTGCAGTAATAAGAAACTAAAAACCCTGTGAAGAAGTAGGCCTATTCATATTTATGTATTTCTTCTATTTTTATATTATCAGCATGCAATGAAAAAAAAAACCCTGAGCTCTATCTTTCACTCTCACTCGCTCTCTCTCTCTCTCTCTCTCTCTCTCTCTCTCTCTCTCTCACTCTCTGTCCGATAACTGCACATCAATGTCTCAAGCCTCAATTAGCAATGTTTCCTTGAGATGGGAGGCGTAATAAATTAGTTCCACACACAAGAGTGTTTTAAGGACAAAAACCTAACAAATAAAACATAAAACAATGCTTTGTGGTATTGGCACCCTGTCCAGCGTGTACCCCACCTTGTTCCCCATGCTCCCTGGGATAGGCTCCAGGTTCCCCGTGACCCTGAAGAAAAGGATAAGTGTTATAGAAGATGGATGGATGGGTGGATGTCTTGAGGTGTGGTACATGTGATATAAGCAGAATAATTGACTATAATTGGAATAATTTTCTAATACTACAATGGCCCATTGTCAATTATTTCTTACATAAGTAATAACTTTTTTTTGAAAATCTTTCATCAGACCTCAGTTTGCACTTTGAGAAGCAAAGCTTGGAGCATAATAAATAGTACATTTGAAGCTCAACACAGGAAAAGCTCCAGATCACATTTTGTCAAATTGACAGCCATGTGAGATTTCACTTGGCTGCCACCATCTTTTGATGGAAACACTTAATGATGTACTAGAGATTAAACATCCCTGGGAGATAGCAGATTAAAAAGCAGACACGCTTTTAAGTAGGCTGTCATGTGGAAGCTTGTGTTTTAAACATTTGTCTGCAAGAGATGATAAACACATGGACACTGGACACATTTGCTGTCTGTGTGATAGAGGCAGAAGTTTAAAAATCTTTGTCTCAGCATCCTTGTGTATTGTTGTCCGTCTTCCCATACTTTTAATGAGCACTCCCCTACCAGATTTCCCACAGTGACTTGACACACATCGTTGTTGTGCTTATTTTCTGCACTCTGCAGCAGGTGGGATTGGTGGGCCATTTCCTGGCTGCCCATTGGTAAACAAAGCGTTCAGCAGTGGAGAGTGATTCAATTAAGGTTAATTGAAAAGTGCAGTACGTTTGGGGCTTCAGCACTCTCTCCCGTCTCTCCTGTCAGTTAGCTCGGCTTGGCATATCATGCCACAGCAAGACTTCATTCTCCTCTACTGCACACTACTTCCGCTTCTTCTTCTGCTTTATCAGGATCCAGCCTCATCAGCTCTGGCAGCCTCCAGGCTCTTACACTCTTGAAGTAATGAGACAGAAATGCACATTTTAGTCATCAGTTCTGTTTCTCAGAATCTGCAGCTCATAAGTACCATCATAAGTTTTACTGGTGTTTCTTAAGGTTCGTGTATTTTAGTCAGCTCACTGAGCAACAAAACAGAGAAGCCAAGGTAGCACATATGGACAAAGATTCATTTTGTCTTTTAGCAGCTGCGGCTCCATTTCTGCCCTAACTGTGTGGCACTGTGCTCCATCTGCTGCTGCTGATGGTTTTGGCGTTAGTGTTAGTGCTGGGGCTTCATGTCTCTGAGCCTGGCATTTGCTAATTCACACTGATCTGAGGATACAGCAAAATTGGAACATGGCGTGAGTGTTGGCTTACTGCCTCCCTAGGGCATCTTTTTTGACTGACAGTGATGGGAGTGCTAATAGACTGAACTGTGATGTGCTGTAGTGTGCTAGGAATCATTTTGGGACAAAGAGAAGTCTGTGTTGAATGGATGTTTGATACAGTCTAATACTTTTGGACAATATATGTTTGTTGCGCTTCTTTCTCAGTGTGTTACATCATAAGATTTTATTGACGTGAATCCCCAGCTGAAGTCTAAAAAGACATATGATTTGTACCTTCCACCAACATGTTTTGCTCACTGTAAGACTGCATTTGAGAACATACAAGAATCTCACTTGACATATAGACTTCACTTCATTTAGCTGAGTGAATAACAGTGAAGTGTTACCATTATGGAAAACGTGACAGCTGTTAGAAACTCGAACATGTAAGCTAGGAGCGATATCCATTCTGAAATCTTGTGATTTCTTTTAGGCTTTTATCTGCATACTCCACTCCACAATGATTGGCACCTTTTAAAGACAAAGGGCAAAACGATTTGCACAAATACTGCTTTGTGTGCTAGGACTGGTAAATAGGTCTTACATTCCAATGGAATAGTTGTATTTATGTAGTTGTATTTATGTAGCGAATTATCCTCTTTATGTTATTAATTAGTTGACATAAATAAGGAACATCAACACTGTCATCTATCAAAAATTCCACTGAATTGTCCACAACTGAAAAAGTACTGAGACATACTTCAATTCCTTGTTAGGTGACTTTAAATGGGCAGCATTATTGATGTGTTGATGTAATTTCCACTGAAACAGCCTGGGCTAAGCCGTACTTGACAGTTAGTTCCACTGATGTGAGCCCAAACAATACAGTGAATGAATTTAAACATTTACTTTTTAACCAACTTACAGTTGGAAAACGGAATAAAATGTGCACATTCGAACAGCCAAAGACACATTTACAACTCATACTTGCTTATATGATTTCTCTCACTCAATAGCAGCATCTTCGACAACATTTATAACATTGGGGGCGAGACACTTCAGAGAGCATTTGATTGGTCAGAAAATCTGATGAGAACCCGAAGTGCAGAATGATGTCATCAAAATTGTTGATCCGTATTGGAGATAGAGAGAGATATATTTTGAATCTTCTAAATGAAAATGTTGTCATTGTTAATGTTTTGAACTGATGAATTTAGTTTTTCCACACTGATGAACTAGATCCATCCATCCATCCATCTTCTATATCGCTTATCCTTCCGTCAGGGTCACGGGGAACCTGGAGCCCTATCCCAGGGAGCATCGGGTACAAGGTGGGGTACACCCTGGACAGGGCACAATCACATACACATTCACACACCCATTCATACACTACAGACACTTTGGACATGCCAGTCAGCCTACCATGCATGTCTTTGGACTGGGGGAGGAAACCGGAGTACCCGGAGAAAGCCTCCGCCGCACGGGGAGAACATGCAAACTCCACACACACAGGGCTGCGTTGGGAATTGAACCCCTGACCCTGGAGGTGTAAGGTGAACGTGCTGACCCCTAAGCCACCGTGCGCCCACTGATGAACTAGATCGGATGCTTTAACTGGAATGTAAATAAAAGTCAGACGGTCTCATTTAGGTGGCTATGATTCAGTCTATAGACTCTATACAAGTTTACCTTGTTTTTTCTGACAGCTTTCCATGGTGTACGTGCTTCTACAAATTGCACAGCATACAAAACGTTTTTTTTTTAAACCTTCATTTAACCTTCCTGCTCATATGTTAATGTTTTTACATGCTTTAAACACTTTCGGAAATTTCCCAGCACTCAAAACTGTTTTTTCTTTAAACCTTCATGCTGTTATATTCATATAATTCAGTTTATGGGGTCTGAACATGTTAACAAAATTCACTGTAGGTTTCTGACAGCTTTATGTGCTTTACACACTTTCAGAATTCGCGCAACAATAAAAACTGATTTTTTTTTCTGCCTGCCAGAAAGCACTACTGTCAAGTCAAGCTTAGCATGTAGAATTATATTCACTATAAGATCAATAGATTTTCTTGAAAAATGAGAATAATGTTTGCAGAGGTGCTCCATGGCACTCTGTGACGTCTTTCTTCATCGTGAAGCAGTTTTAACTGTGTTGTGTTTGTTCATGGTTCGAAGAAAGAATCGTTTTGGCAAATAGGCTGCTCGTGAAAAAAAAATGACCAAGAAAATTCCTTTACCATTGTTAGCTTTAGAATTTGGCAGCCAATTATACTGAGAGGTGGACTGAAATACAGGATTTTTTATGCCATGGCCAACAATGAAAGACTATCCTTTGACCAAAAAAAGGAAATGCACCTCTAGGAAGCACAGAGCAGAATCTTTCAAGTGCCATTCCCGTGAAATTGAATGTTGCAAATCCTGAGAGAAAGAATAGAAAAAAATATATATGGAGAGAAAAAAAATCAGAGTAACTAAACCTTAAAAATCTTCATGTGTTACAGAATATGAATTCTGTGTTGTTTTTTTTTTATATCCTTGTGGGGTCCAAATTTTGGGATAGGAAAAGGAATATCTGTCAGTAAAAATGTTTTATTTAAAAACATACAAGAGCAAAAAGGTTGACTTTTGGTTACTAAGATTAAGGTTAGGGTTAGATTGAGGTTTAGGCATAGTATTAATTAGCTGCAGAGGCACAGCGGCTTAGTGGTTAGCATGTTTGCCATGCAAGTCCAGAAGTCTGGGGATTCAATTCCTGCCTCCGCCATGTGTGCGTGGAGTCTGGGGACATGCCTCACTGTGCTATGGGGGTTTCTTCCAGGTACTCCTGTTTCCACCCCCAGTCCAAAGACATGGGTTCTAGGCTGATTGGCATTTCCAAATTGTCCATAGTGTGTCAATGTGTGTGTGATTGCACCCTGTGATGAGGCACCCTGTCCAGGGTGTCCCCCACCTTGTACCCTGAGTTCCCTGGGATAGACACAAGGCTCCCTATGACTCTGTCGGATAAGCATTACAGGAAATAGAAGGCTGGATTAAATATCTGCATGGTGATAATTTTGTCAATGGAAGGTCCTTACGATTTGTGTGTGTGTGTGTGTGTGTGTGTGTGTGTGTGTGTGTGTGTGCACAAGTATGGATTTTCTAACATTTACTACAGATAATCTATGGGCTTAGATGAGTGCTTAGGGACACAACACCAGTAAGGAGCCATAGCACTGTCACTGGTGTGGATTAACACCACTTCCCTGTGTTTGTGATCAAGGTACTTAGCTTCAGTAGTGCAACACTGAACCCATTTCTCTCTCACACTCACCTCACCCCTCCCTATCCTGGATCTCTCCAAGGCCCTGTCACTGACTGTACTGAATAATTTTACCCTCCTTAATTTAATTTCTCTTGTTTCACTGTGTTGAGATGGAATATTTAAATGCATGGTTATATGTAATTTCTCCCTGTTCTGAGCATTGTGTGAATTGTGGCGCATAATGGCTCAGCTGTCAGTTTGAGAGGTGGCCCCATACCTTTCCGTCCCTTCCAGGAGTTTGACAAATGGCCCTCAGGTGGAGATATGACAGCGCTGTAAACTACTCACTCTCTCCCTGAAACAATATGATGGCAGGTTTATTTTTTTCAAACCCTCCTTCTTGTGCATTTTCCTTCTTGGCAATCTAAAGTTCATGTGATTGGCATATTTTAGCAAATTGGAAAAAAAACATGGAATTGGTTATCTGAGATTAGGAGCAGATACCTATTTTTTAAATTAAGTCCAAATCTATAGAAATATTTAGAAGTGAATGAAAGAATGGATCTTTCGTGTATTTCTCTGTTTTTGTCTTTTGGGTGACATTGTTTGAATGAATTATGTGAACTATTCCCATTAATTCTCACATTCAGGATTATTTGCTGCTGAATATTACTGAGTTGAGGTAAACAGCCCTTTTGTTCATCTCTTTTTATATTATTGATTTATTATTATTCATCCTGTCAGTACAGATGGTATGTTCCTCTTGTTCTTTGATTGTAGTTTAAACAGCTTTCTTTGAAGTATCGCTTTCAGATCTTTTTCTCTACACCCCCTTCTTTTTCAATTTTTGCACAAGGGTCCTTCTAAATTCTTGTTGTGTGTGTTTTTTTTGTATCATTCATGTCTCATCTAGTAGTTCAAGAGATCACTTTGGAGAATGATTTGCATTACCAGCACACTCCCATCCCTTTTTAATACAGACTCAGTACACAATGCACTTGAAAACACTTAAGGTGGGGGCAATGCATGTTTTATAATTCCACATGACTTACATTATTTTTGAGTGCTTGCCTTTCAACCCTTAGTGACTGTGCATAGTTAGTAAATGTGAGTTTTAAATGTGCCTAGATATGCATTCATCCTGCTACCCTCAGGATCTCAATAAACATTGAGAATCTGATTTTTTTTTTTTAAATATCTATCTCTGAGCTAGTTTATTGAGAAAAATGGGCAAAGTGTCAGAGCCTCTAACTCTCATTTTCTGGGATGCGACTAAAGGACACATGAAAAACATGAATCTGCAAAATTTAAATTCTGTCTAAAGAATTTGTAATTAAATTGGATCAACTTTTTAAAAAAAATTCAAGGATTGGTTATCACTGGGGTCCAAGCACTTTAGCGGTCATGAGATTATCAATTGTCGTTATTCAAAATGTGTCATTAGTTTAGAAGGAACTTTCTTGGACTTTGGTTCCTGGTGGACTAGTGGCTAGCATGTGGCGATCTCACACGGTCAGGGAACAATCCCCAGCCATACTCTCAGTGCTGGTCCCAAGCCTGGAAAATGGGGAGGGTTGTATCAGCAAGGGCATCCGGCATAAAAGTTGTGCCAGAATCAAAATATGCATATGGGTGGTCTGCTGTGGTGACCCTGAATTGAAGCAGCTAAAAGATTGAGGCTGAGAAAAAAACGAAGTGCCAATATCTGCAAAGCCATGCATTTTTATTAGAAAGTAGGAAGCAAATTCAATGAAAACATTAAGTTGAATTTGAGCTTTGACTTTTTTGGCTGATGAACCTAAAACAAAAAGCAATGGAAAAAAAAAAAACCCAACATGTATATTTTACATTGAGATCAAAGATTTTTGTTTTATTTTTGCAAATTTAAAAGCCATGCTTTACTCAATATGTGGGGATTGAATCAATAACATTGTAAGTTGAAGGTGGGTGCCTTAAGTTGTAGGAAAGATCTTCCTGTACTACAGAACAAAAACAAACAAACAAACAAACAAACAAACAAACAACAAGGACTAGTACATGGAAGTAGGTTTGCATGTTAATTTAATTAGGTCAAATGCAAATGGGTGGATCTAAATAATACTAATCATTAAAAAATGACAGCTTTTGCCATTTTTTTACTATGTGTCTTACAACAAACTGACCAAAATGTGAAACATTACAATATACGGCTATCATCAAGCCAACGTGAGTCTTTTGAGTTTCATGAGTTTAGTCTTATAGTATATTCTGTACAGTGTTTATGTGAAGACGAAGTTCTAACAAAAACCCAGCAATAAGTGCTTAGACCCCTAAAAAAGAAATCTAATGATATAGACTTGCCAACACTGACAATATTATTTTGATGTAAATTATCCTCATGATCAGTTGCTAAACTATGGTTTTATAATAAATTGTGCCGGTAGTACTGGTATATTTGCTAATGCCTTAAGTTTGGTGCTTATGAAATAACACAGCATTTTGTGGTAAGACAACAGCAGTGTAATTGGTTTTCACTTATACAGTCTTTGTGTGTCTGTCTGTTTATGTGTTTCATTCAGATCGGAGAACTTGAGTATGACTAGACAGAATTTACAAAGCTATGTTCCTGAGCTGACAGTGTCAGACCTTGTTTTACTGCACATGAGTGTTTATCATCTGCTTAAGTGCCCTCAAGCACCATCCCTATCTCCATAACTCTAATTGAAACCAAAGGTACCAAGAAAGCACAGCTACTGCATCTTTCCAATAATGCAACACACACACACACACACACCACACACACACACACACACACACACACACACACACACACACACACACTCCTGGTGACAATAAGGTGCAGCCATTCCCCTTAACCAACACTTTTCCTTCTATGTGATCTTGCCTTGTTGACTTACCTTCCGATGGTAGAGTTGCTTGGATAGACTTACTGTATTCTGGAGCCACACTATAGCTGATCTTGTTGTAATGATGTGTGTTGCTTTCCTGCTGTTTTGATTCAGTCAGGAATGGAAACTCTGGTCTTGCCACCCATATGCACAATATTTATTTCCAGTTATCAACAGAAAAATAATTTTGAACAGCTTTGAGTCAGATTACATGCTTTACCTAATAAAGCTGCTTGTAAATTACTACAACATTGCTGGATCCATTATTTATTCACTAGAGGACACAGATGCTTGTTGTTTTATTTGTTGATACATTTTAAAAAATAATCCCCATTGAACATTTCAGTCACTAATATTTTAACACTTATACACAATTAGTGGCTTTAATACACACACAGGTAAAACACACACTCGGTCATTCACACATCTCTTTCAGAAATTTATTGAACTAGTTAATTTGTTTAGTCTACGCTTGAGCATCACTGTCAATGTTCTATGCAATGTTTCGTCATTTTCTTTACCAATTTATCCAGCTGTAATACCCAAGCTTTCTTTAAATTAAAACACATTTTCTTGTGCAACCCAGTTAAAGTGAAGGGAGAATCGGTGGTGTGAGAAGAAGCCAGAATGGTGACGGTTCGGTAAGAGAACAGCGGGATGAGATGGAGATAGACTCGTTATTGATCTGAGGTGAGATGGCGTAGCTGAAGAATGAAAGCTGCACTCACACAGCTTTTCCCACTGTGTGTATGTGTGTGAGAGAGAGCAAGAGATAGAAGATGAGAGCATTAATATAGAGAAGGCGCATCATTTCCTGTAAAGAGCTTTGTCAATGAGACAGCGTCAATGTGAACTATAGTGCTTCACATTGTTCTCCTATAATTGGTGTTTGGCATGTGGTACTTTCAGTGCATTTAGCTGATAGATCATATGTCAGCCATTAAGTTTATTAATTCATTAATTATTCCTATTCATGTAACATTATCTGGTAGAGGGCAAAGAGTAAAACACTGAGAGTTTGGATTTTTTTTTTTTCATTCAAGAAGCTTGCTACTTATAAAGCCCAATGCTACAAGTTTTTAAAACTCAATATGATGTTGAAAAGTGCACTTATATGGGAGGTTAATTATAATATAATACATGCAGTTTGTGCACATGTAAATTTTATTTTTTTTTATATATATAGAAGGTCCTGGATAAAACCCTGAGTATTAGTGTGTACAAGCAATATTTATTGATTATAGGGGTCAAGGACTTCTGTAAGGTCGGGGTGAACAAATCATATATTTGCTAGCCCTCTGGCAAGTCTACTTTCTAATGTATTGTCAAATCTGAAATGTAATTTAAAAAAATTCCACCCTGAATGACATGCATATCAATATTTATAATCAATATGTGACCATCAACAAGTATTAAAAAATAAATAAATTGCTAACATTGCAAAAAAACAAAACATAACCATCTAAGTGGCCTAAGATACTACATTAACACCATATGATTAAACGTTTTCATTTGTTAAACAACTAATTTTTATTAATTTATTATTAGTCTTAGATTGCCATACAAGTCCCTGTGAATGACTTGCTACTATAGAAGCTATAGTGTATTAGAATAAGCACATTAATATAATTTACATTGAAAACCCTGAACAAATTGACTGTACTCAGTTGATTGAGTAAACTTGTTCCTTCTATTTAATTGAGTAAGGGGGTCTCCAAAACCTATATATTTAAGTTCATATGGTGTACTTAAATAATTAAGTTCACTTAACTTGACATATAGTGTACTTTATAGTTTACTGAACGGGAATCGGACTTGGGTCGCGGTAGTGAAAGCGCCACATGCTAGCCATTTGTATGCTTAAATAACTTTATTTACAAATCATCCTCTTGCCATTTTGCATTTAACTAAGTTTAACAAACTTATATTTTTGAGTTATGGCTCCAAAACGCAACATTCTAAGTAATGTTTAATAATGAGTGTACCGGTAGCTTACTCATTTAGTAAGATAGTTATTAATTAGTAATTTACAGCCCGAACTACTTTAAACGTACTGTAAAGTTACGTGAAGCTTTGCATACTGTATTTTGTTCAGTTTCGTTAGTGTTTTCTACAGACACTTTGGACATGTTAATCAGCCAACCATGCATGTCCTTGGACTGGGGGAGGAAACCGGAGTACCCGGAGGAAACCCCCATAGCACTGGGAGAACATGCAAACTCCGCACACAGAGCAGCGGTGGGAATCGAACCCCAACCCTGGTGGTGTGAGGCGAATGTACTAACCACTAAGCCCACAGTACATTCCTGATTCTAGGAAAAATGGCATTCCACTTAATTAATTAGTCAATTAAAAATAATGTCTACAAACAGGCAGAGTGTGCCTCAGTAATGACTGTGGTTATAACCAGGAACAAGTATTGCACTACAGTGACAGCATTAAATTGTTTTACACCACTAGGGAATGCAGGAATTTTCTTGAGCATAGTACGTTTAAACATACACATATTAACGTATATAACGTATTTATTAACGTGTATATTAAGAAAACAAAATTTTTCTTTGGCAAATATAAGGACTATGGAGTTTTCTTTACTTGGTTGTTAGTAACAACTTACGACTTTCTTGTATATTGGGCAGCTATGAGTAAAAACTCACACAGTACATACATTTCGTAGGGTCCCTGTCTATTAAATTTGTCCACTCAATGTAATTTTGCCTCTAGATTAATGCTTGAGCATAATAGTCTTTTACTGGGCATCAAGAAACGAAATAAGGGCTTTCTAAGAACGTCTCCACTGAAATTCATTAAGTTGAGTAAATACTAATAAAGGTATTGATGCTTCATTAGTCTCACACAGACACACACACACACACACACACACACACACACACACACACACACACACACACACACACATAAAACTGCAGTTTTCCTAGTGAAGACCAGCTAAATGTCCCCACAGGGTCAAAACTGTCAGAAATCCCTATCCTTCTGGACACACTAAAAGATGCTTCACCAATTTAGCAGGACCTCCATCTGTTATCCTGGACCTGGTCTGCTAGAAGAAGCTATATAGACTCCACTTGTATCCGGCATGTACACAAACACTAATAGACACAAAGACTGAGATTCAAGCATGAAGAGGGTGATAAATCTGGCTACTGCCTCATCTGCACTAAGGAAGATTACAAAGTCAAGGACGTTCTCTCCTACTGGTGTCTTTCCTCCAGACAAGACGGTTGATTAGCGCTTTGTCAGAGCCAGGGTCAGACACTGGACAATACGGAGATACCAGAGACAAAGAGATGTGTCTAAAGGCAGCACACATCATCCATCCTGCTTTACACTCATTATTCTGGCCCTCTGCACTTCTGAGAGATTTCATATGGGACTTCTGTGACTGTAAGTGGATCTAGAGAGTCTCTGTTACGTTACAATAATTACTTTACAGTTGTGCTATCTCCTCTAGAGAGCAGGAACTGCACTGCAATAAAATCTATCAAGACTTTTCATTCCTATTATCATATCAGTAGAGGTTTTTTTGATAGGTTCATTAGGGCAGAGAAAGACGAACAAAGAGAGAGAGTTAAGGACCATTACCCACATTTCAGGTACTAGTAAAATAATTCATAAGTAGGGATGTTTTTAATACTTAATGTGTTCATTCCTAGGGGCGCACGGTGGCTTAGTGGTTAGCACGTTCGCCTCACACCTCCAGGGTCCAGGGTTCGAGCCCCGCCGGGGCCATGTGTGTGCGGAGTTTGCATGTTCTCCCCGTGTGTCGGGGGCTTCCTCCGGGTACTCCGGTTTCCTCCCCCAGTCCAAAGACATGCATGGTAGGCTGATTGGCGTGTCTAAAGTGTCCGTAGTGTATGAATGTGTGTGTGAGTGTGTATGTGATTGTGCCCTGCGATGGACTGGCACCCTGTCCAGGGTGTACCCCGCCTTGTGCCCGGTGCCTCCTGGGATAGGCTCCAGGTTCCCCGTGACCCCGCCTTGTGCCCGGTGCCCCCTGGGATAGGCTCCAGGTTCCCCGTGACCCTAGGAATGAACACATTAAGTATTAAAAACATCCCTACTTATGAGTTATTTTACTAGTACCTGAAATGTGGGTAATGGTCCTTAACTCTCTCTCTTTGTTCGTCTTTCTCTGCCCTAATGAACCTATCACAAAAACCTCTACTGATATGATAATAGGAAAAGGAGTAAGCGGTTGAAGATGGATGGATGGATGGATGTGTTCATTCCTTGCAGTGCATTCTGAGATTTAGGCTAGACTTACTTTTAGACATTACTTTTAAAAGCACAGCTGATTATGAACATACTTAGGATCACACACTTTTTTTTTTGTAGATTTTTTTTACGCCAAATATAAACTGGATTATACACACTGAGATATGAGATTGGCAGACAAATGACTGGGGATTTCACACCACTCAAACGGTCAGCGAACCTACTACTTTTTACAAAATCAAAAACAAAGCTACAAGAAATCAGATTATTAGGGAAGGATAACAATACACTCGCAGGCAAATAATTGAGCAATTAGTAGGCTATTACTTAATAACATAATATTATGGACTAATTGCGTTAGCAGGCTTTACTTGCTTATTTCAAGGCATCAGCCTTTGCAGCCTATCCTTATTTTTGTGGTTGTGATCATTCTTTAACTTCTGTGCTTCTGTGACAACTTAATATGTTGTTTTCATTACGTAGCCCTTAATGGCTGTCCATAACCATTTTTTTAATTTACTGTATTTACTCCATGTATATTTGCTTTTGAATGGACTACGAATCGAATTGTTGATAAGTGTACACTACATACTGTAGGGGCGCACGGTGGCTTAGTGGTTAGCACGTCCGCCTCACACCTCCAGGGTCCGGGGTTCGAGTCCCGCCAGGGCTGTGTGTGCGGAGTTTGCATGTTCTCCCCGTGTGTCGGGGGTTTCCTCCGGGTACTCCAGTTTCCTCCCCCAGTCCAAA
Organism: Noturus placidus; assembly: GCA_022414735.1. NCBI lineage: Eukaryota > Metazoa > Chordata > Actinopteri > Siluriformes > Ictaluridae > Noturus > Noturus placidus. Next base: position 204,850 of record JAFFST010044934.1, on the reverse strand, counting down.
GACATGCATGGTAGGCTGATTGGCGTGTCTAAAGTGTCCGTAGTGTGTGAATGGGTGTGTGAGTGTGTGTACCCAGCCGTGTGACTGGCAGCAGCTACACGCCGGTCCCAAGCCCGGATAAATGGGGAGGGGTGGGGAAAGCAATGGCAAACTACCCCACTACTTCTGCCGACATGCTTTGTGGTTCGCGTTGATGACGTACGTGGGCCATAAAGTGACCGACGGTCGGTCTCGACTAATCGGTGATAGATAGACATACTGTAGAGTTCCTCCACACCAAACTCATCAAAACATGTCTTTATGGTTCTTGCTTTGTGAACAGGGGCATTGCCATGATGGAACAGTAACAGTAACTCACCAAACTGTTGCAACAAAGGAAGCATATGATTATCTAAAATATATTTGCATGCTGTATCATTAACATTACCCTTCACCGGAACCAAGTAGCCTAGCCCAAACCCTAAAATATACCCCAGGACCATTTTATCTCCTTCACCAAATTTTACTGTTTGCACGATGCATTCCGTTAGGTAGCGTGCTCCTGATTTCCGCCAAACCGTGCCTATGCAGAGTCCATGGCTATGTGCGTGATTGTATGCATATTGTACATTAGCAAAGTGTGTGCCTGAAACACCTTAATTCAATAATTAGGAGGGTTGTCCACATACTTTTGGCCATATTGTATATGTCAACAGATATCAAAGGTTGTTGATTATTAGTAGTCAACCTATTTTTCTAGACTTTCTAGACTATGAACGTATATCTTCTTCTTTCACTTTATTTGAATAGTCCAGTTGATAAATGATAAAACGTCTTCATTTATTATGGATGCTGCAAAGATTTTCGGTCAAAAATGGTCAGTAATGTCACTTCCAATTTTTTAGTATTTTGCAAGATACAATGCAGGAACATTTTGACCAGAAGGAAAGGAAGTGTCAAATCTAACAGCTTACAAGTATTTTAAATGGTCATTTTAATTGGAAATCTATTAAAATTGTTGTTTATTTGCGTTGTGCTATTGCACTGGTTAGAACTCAGACACATTCAGGCAGCAGATCAACAGCCACTATGATAGACATTAGACAAGTGATTCAAACATGTAATGTGTTATTATCATTTCTACTGTTCACCAGAGCTTAATTTGAGCCGAATCGTCCCGCATAAGGTTCTGACACCTGTTTCGGTACCTTTTTTATGTGGATCCGGCACCTCTGCAGCTGGATGTTTAAAATTTTACACAGCAATATTATAAAAAAAAAAATGGTTTTAGTTTTTTATTCACCAAAAGTAAAATAGTGCAATAAAAATCCTGAAATAAAAATGCTAATCTTATGTTACCGGTGCTCAAATATTACTAATAGCCAATCAATAGTCTCTTTCACATAGCATAATCATTTCAAGTTCAAATGTGACCTGAATTCGTTGTCATGACGCAAAGCCTACAGTCATGTAGCATGCATGTAGAGTGTGTCATGGCGAAAATAAAGCAGTTATCATTAACAGCACAATCAACGACAATGAGACAACGGATCAAAATACTAAAAAGACCAAGTCCAAGTCTAAGAGCGAGCGGCAGCAGGTCATTGATAAAGCAGTTTACTAGCCGTTCCCATGACTGGCAGTGATAACACTAGACTGATTGTGGAAGGTTTTTAGGAGTGGCTAGGAGGCTAAACGTTGTCAACCTGCACATGTCTTTGAAAGTGAAATTGACTCCCTGAAACTAAATAGAGTTAACAGCCCATATACAGTCATTCGGGCTTTTAGGTAGTACAGGGACTCAAATACACAAAAAGATCCAAAAGGACTGAGGCAGTTGTTGGCTACTGTGAATACCATTCCAATCTCACGTGGCGTGCGAGTGGGGTTTCTCCAAAATGAATCTCATTTGTAGCTTGCAGTGTGCATCCATACTCACCCCCACCATCTCGTCTCTCGTCTCTCTCAATCCCAAGCCGTTTGTGTTCTTATGGCCACATAAGGGACACCGGGAAGAGTAGGAGGACACAGACATGACAGCTTTGTGGAACATTTTGTAATCTTGTTTTCTTGATTATGTTGTGCAGTTAACATTAGTATATTTTAAGTAGGCTTACTGTATGAAACATGGCTTTGTTTTCGAAGTGTTTTGTAGCTAACTGATGTGACAGCACATAAATTGATAGAATGTGCAATCCATAAATGTTTAGCTTTGTACTGAGATTACTCACTGCTACAGAATAAACTTGTTATTTTGCTGTACGGTGTGATCAGTTACATAGACCTACCTATCAGCATTGAATATCGTAGGCTGAGTGAGATTCTAGAAGCATTTTTAAGGTCAAGTCTGTAAGTTCACGAACGGGACTTTTCATCTGCCCCCCAACATGCCAGATCATTACCCGCTTAGGCCCTATTTACCTGAGTGCATTTTTGTTTTAAAACGCATAACATTTGCTACGGTTATGCCTGTCGTCTACACTACTCCGGCGTTTTTGACCCTCGAAAACAGAGACTTTTGGAAACACCGAATACCCCGTTTTAGTTTAAAAACTCTGGGCTTGCGTTTCAATGTAAACAGACCAAAACGAAGGCATGGCTGCCCAAATTCGCCCCCAGATTGAGTCTTCTGGATCATTGTGTATCCTTCCCTGATTCATCAAGCTCCTATTATATGACCATTATGCTACCTTGATCATATACACAACAACACGGAGACTGAACCACAAGCTTTGCTGGCTGTGTTATCATTCTTAGCAGCCATTTTGCAGTTAAATTCTGTATTTTATAATACTGCAGCTGCCTACATATGCAAGAGGTGAGCTATGATTAGAGTAATCAGCAACAAATCTCATTTCAAGCGGCATAAGCCCTACATGGAATGCCGGTTTCTTGCCGCTGCCGGTGACTAGTAACCAACTTCCGAAACACAGTGGAAACACCAGTGTGGACGAGGATTGTTTTCATTTTAAAACGCCCGTTTAAAACAAAAATGCTCTAGTGTAAACAGGGCCTCAGTGTTCTGGGACCTGCAGATTTACAAATTAAGCACTGCTGTTCACTGTGTTCTTTACGGTTACTGTTTATCTATCCCAGGCGGTCAAAAAAACAAGGAAGATGACTTGATGACAGCCTACAGAAGGTTTGGAGAGTGTCTGAAGTGTTACTCTTACCACTTGCACTAGTTTTTAAAACAATGACAGTATCTTGATGAAAGCTCAATAAAATCGCTGTTTTAAACTGGGTTTTTTTCCTCTTTAGAAACTACACAGATAGCCAAGTGCGGATAGCCAATCAAACCAGTCTACACTTGACTGTAAATCAGGGCTATAATTAGGGTGAAAATCAGTAAGCAAAATCCGGCATTAATATTAGCTTGCCTTCATCTCAGTTTACTTGGTTTGGTGAAAGAGAATAAAGCACAGGCATACAGTGGACAAGGACAAAGTACATTTATTTGTAAAGCTTAGTGTTCTGAAGCTCCAATCAGTGTGAAAATTAACTCCTTAAGTATGCAAATGTGTTTTTGAGCTTGGAAAAAAAAAGAAATAAAACTGAATGGATGTGTGAAATAATGAGCACATTATCTCTTTAAATGGGTACAGTAATTAATATTGATGCTGCATTTTCTACTTGATGTATAAAGCATCCTTAAAACAATGAGCCTTTACACTGAGTTATATGTATGTGATTGAGCTCATTGGCAGAATTTGTCATTTATTTAATCATCGTGACATGTTGAAAGATTTGTCTTTGCTCTGCGTACAGTTAATCAAGGATAGAGGCATTTGAATTCAAATCCATTTGTAACTACAGATGTTCATAGACACAGAGATTACTACTCACATTTACATGTGCTCGCACACACAAACACACACACACACACACACACACACACACACACACACACACACACGTACACGCACGCACATAGCTGATGGCTGTGTGGCCTGCTGACCTGTGTGTATGCTTGATGAATTGTTTCACAGCACTGGGCCCTCAAGCTTAGCATGCATGGCATCACTTACAGCACTTAATGTGTCAGCCGTTGCACCAAAGCAAAAAAAAAAAAAAGATGAATAAATAAAAGCAACAGTGTGATGGAGGTCGTGGGAGGGTTGTACATCAATGAAATTGCTGTTCCTGCCTTTTTCCGTCTTGAAGGTTGTGCATGTGTGCACGTCTATATGTGCGCAATGAGGATACTTTATCAGTTGTGATGTGAGGAAATAAATCAGTGTCCCACTTTAATGGCAGTAGTTATTTGCAGATCGTTGGCTAGTAGCTGGCGCGGCCTTTGCCTGGGTCGCTCCATTTACTATTGTGCACAAGAGGCAGCGTTTCATGGTCAATGGTGTGCTTAAGACATCTCTGCCGAGTGCTGAATTATTCCTTTATTGACAAAGACGCAGGCGTATTAACTTATGACAGGTGTAGTACACATAACAGCAGGCTCATTTTAAGCATGAATGCCTTTATAAGGATGGGAACTTAGAACTTGACCATGTTAGCATTATAGATTGCTTTTCTGCTACGTTGATATAGACCACCTATTCAGAGAACATCGATACTGTTTACTGCAGATGATATAGCACCAGTTTTCACTTCAAACACCTTAGCAGTCTCTGCACTTAAAACAGATGCCATCATTTTAAATGGCCTGGTGTTGAGAACAGGCAGAAGTATGAAACAGCTTTTTGCGAATCAACTTGTGGTGATTAGAAGAGGCATAAGCTAAAGCTAGGAACTGCAACTAGTATCAGGTTGTTCCCACACCATAGTCGCTTTCTTTCTTCTGCACAGTGTGTGTGGCTCAGTGTTGTACTGCTATAGTTGGCAGTGGCAGCACCACTGTCGCAAGCAATAGAGCAAGAGTGTGTTAACCTTCCACCCTGCTGGGCTAGTAAGGAACAACCTGATAGGGAGTGGTGGCTGCTTCAGAAGTTCCTTTCTATCCCTCACTTTGTCACTTGAAAGCATCACAGAAAAATGGACAGGTCTACTCCAGACTCCTCATACCCCCCTCTGGTAGTCTGGTATTGTGAACATGACCAACTCTTGGCACAGGTTGAGTCAGGCACAGATCCAGCCCTGTTCACATGTCTGTTGTTCTTTGTACACCTCCTGCAATAGTAATCAACTGTTGATTACCTGAACGGCTGTAATTAAGAACAGTAGCTGCTGTGTGATGTGAAAGGTCTTTGTTTTTGACTTCTCTGTTCTTTTCCTGAAATAATAGAGTGAAGGTCATGGCTGGAGGTAGCGCTGCTCCCCTGCTGATCCACTGAGCTGTCACTGTGCACTGTCTCTAATTATTGTCCTCTTTGTGAACTCCCTGATTATGCTCCTGATTTAGTCATTAGTTGTGTGCTTCTTAATTACAGGCTCTCCCTCAACCCATGAACACGACCTCTTTATGAAGCTGCATCAACATAACTGCCCATGACTGCATGTGAATACTCTCTAGAGTAATGGTTCTCAAAGTGGCATCCATGAAGTATAGCCAGTGATTTTTATCTTATTTGTTACTGTACTAGAAATGACAACGGACTACATTTACTTTTGTATTCCGTTACATTTTACATTTACCAACATATAACATTTATTATACTTATTACTGAGTTCTTATACTTATTAGCCAATTTGAACGGTCACATGAATTAAATGGGTTTAATCCAACCCTCTAAAGCACAAATACAAGCAGGCAATTTCATGGCTGTAAACAATAGCCAAAATATTACTGTACACATTTGAATAATGAGCCCATTATTTGAATTGTTGGATTATGTAGAGAGGGGGTCCATGGAATTTTTTTATCTGCAAAAAGTTAGCGAACCACTTCTCTAGAAATTTTCTTAGTTGAATTTAACACCATTGCACAATTCTGGGTATCAAATGTACATTTTGTTTGGAGCAGCATAAAACATTAGCTAGTTCAGCAAAGTGGAACATTCTTTCTGTTGTAGCTGTCAGATATGAGATGATAATACTGCAAAAAAAAAGGAACCCCTGACAGATTAGATGTGATATATACTTTTGCTGACTGGCACCCTGTCCAGGGTGTACCCCGCCTTGTGCCCGATGCCTCCTGGGATAGGCTCCGGGTTCCCCGTGACCCTGAAAAGGAGTAAGCGGTTGAAGATGGATGGATGGATATACTTTTGCTGCTCACTCAAAAGATCTTTGTTCATTATGTGTAGCTTTCCATGAATTAGTAAGTTGACTGCTAGCGAGTAGTAGTAGTAATAGTAGTAGTAGTGGTGGTAGGAACTGGTAATTTTGCATAGTAATGCTGCAACACATTTTACTAAGAACTCAGATAGTTTCAAGTCGATTTTCCAGAATTGTGTTCTAAAACCGTTTGGATTGGAAATACATGGATGCCCAGAGCTAGCTTATTAACTGTGTAATCTTTAAATTTGATAAACATATTAATTAGATCTGCATGAATGATTTCTGAGCAATTAATGAAAAGAAATTACTATAATGACTACAGAGCTCAACTGTCTTGTTCATCCTTCCTCTTATAAAGGATATCTTACAGTGGTCTTATCACATTAGTAAATTTGGGCTGAAATCAGCAGAATTATGTTACAAATTTAAACTTACAAAGCAGTTAAAACAACTTTTCACAGCATAAAAGCTATATATACTGTACAGTACGAAGTAGGGCTTCAGCTAACCCACCACCCCTTCAACTTCTGCAGCAATGCTGGCAGCATGATAATGACCCAAAACACACCTCCAAGACGACCACTGCCTTGCTAATGACAGCAAATTTACACTGTTACACAAGCTGTACACTCACTACTTTACATTGTAGCAAAGTGTCATTTCTTCAGTGTTGTCACATGAAAAGATATCATCAAATATTTACAAAAATGTGAGGGGTGTACTCACTTTTGTGAGATACTGTATATTATTCCTTTAGGACTGTAGTTTACTTCACTGCTTTTTGTGCATCTATAAAAATAATGCATAAATATTTATATATAATATAAACTAATATATAAGTTTATATTATATAACAGTTTTTATGAATTACTTTTTATAAAAAGTAACGTTGACATAGACAGTAAACTGAAGAAAGTTATTGTCGGTGACTCTGGGTATCTGCTAAAGCTAGTGGCGTCACATTATATTTCTTATGATGTCATGCGCCGTTGACTAGGTAGCGGTTTATACTTCCGGTTAGAAAAAAACCCCGCTAGTGTTCCTTTTGAGACGATATTACCTTTCTAAAAATTCATACACTGGATGGTATAGTGCGTAATTTGGGACACAACTTTAGTATTTACTCTCCGAAGCGTGTTTTCGGTAGAGAAGTAACATAATGAGTAAATGTACCCCGTGCCACATGCAGGCCAACTAATCGATAATGAGACTCGTTGAAAATGATTTTCATAATAGATTATTATTGATTTTATCGATTAGGTGACGTAGCTCTAGTATGAAGTAAAATAATCATTTCAATCAGAAATGAATGCAAAGGGAATTCTGTTTACCGTTAACTGTGCACCGCCATATTGCTGTGATGTCAGATTTGTTTATGTCAGAGAACTCAGGCAAGGTAGATGTTTCCCGAGTTTATGACTTGAAATTCTGAGTTAAAGGACCATTCCATTGCACTTTTCTGTGTCGGCCATTAGGTTTTTCTGACCTCTATGCAAGCACTATGCAAGCTCTGTAACAGCTGTAGAGATTTGTTAGCTAGTTTGGTTAGTGCAAAAGTTTTAAATCCTTTTCTTTTCTTTTTTTCTTTTCTGTTTTTCTTTTAATCTGTCTTAGCTATGACCTGTTTACCATTTAGTTTAAGACTGCCTTAGTTAAGACGTGTTGCCTAAATAGCTTCTGAAGTTAACATCAAATATCAGCTCCAATTTGCTGTTCCAAGTCCAAGTTTCAGTTGCTAAGTGTGTTTTTGACATTAATTCCTACACAAGTTTGGATAAAAGTTGGATCCAAAATTGACACATTTATTTCAGATACAGAAGAATTTACTTGAGATCTCCAGAGGAATTAGTATAGAATCATGGTTATAGATAGATAGATAGATAGATAGATAGATAGATAGATAGATAGATAGATAGATAGATAGATAGATAGATAGATAGATCGATAGATCGATCGATCGATCGATCGATCAGTTTATTCATCCTACTGGGGGCACCAAGTGTTAGTTAGTATATATTGACTAAATGTCTCTGATTTTAACTGAAAATAAATAAATAAATAATAAGATCCATTCCTGGTGAATGCCTGCCCTTTCTTTATATCTCTCCTGATCTTTCAGTTGTTGTTGCTGTTCTTGTGTTTGACTGGCACTGTGCCCTATGCTGTGTGCTAGAGTTGGGTGACCTCTGTCAGAGCTCCTCACCCTATTCATTAATCTCCCCCTGGGCCCTGTCAACAGTGTGTGTTTTCACTAACATGCGCTCAGCAAAACACACACACAGATGCACCATCATACTATAAAACAAGTCTTTCTTGAAAATATGACATATGGTTTTTATGTTGATTCCAGCAATATTCTAAGCGGATAAGGTGAAAAAGTCAGGTGGGCAGGTAGCATTGCTGCCTTATGGCTACAGGGTCTCTGGTTCGATTGTTGAGCTTGGGTTATTGTCTATGTGGAGTTTTACATTTTGTCCCTGTGTTTGCAAGAGGTTTCTCTAGGTTCATGTACAGAAACATGCTGGTATGGATTGGTGGATTGACTATGCAAAATTGCTGAGTGCGAATGAGTTTCCCAGCTTGTGCTCAGTGTTGCCAGGATGGGCTAACGATCCACCATGGGCGTAACCACGCATTCTTTGGGGGGTCATGACCCGCCAATGTTGAGGAAATACCAATCCGTCTCCCAATATACAGTACAAAATATTTTCTATAAGTTCCCATTTAATGAACCCTGCCAACGGATCTGTCTTTTCTTCATCTATTCCATGTATTTATGTCTATTCCTTTTTAATATATTTCCGTTTGTTAAGGAAAATCGGTGTGTCCCCCCTCCAATTGTACACTTGGTTGCACCCATACTCAACACAAGTTCGTTGATATATTTTAGCAGCTCAGTCTGTAAGAAATGGAGACAGCAGCCAAGCGTAGAAAAGTGCAGCAGAGGATACAAGCTTTTATTCAGACAGTAAGTAACTAGATACCTAAATAGTAGGTAACCTTAGCTTAGTATAGAAGGCATCATACCATGGCATGGTTTGTTCTTAAGAACGTCAATTAACTTTTGATATTTGCACACCCACGAAGTAGGCTAGGCTAATGTCAGTTCCGGTTTTTGACCATTAACGTTATATTTACTTGCATATCCTCCCGCCGAATTCATTGTGAACCCTCACGTTGTGACAGACTGCTATAAATGTGAGTGAAAGTGAGGAAAGTTGCACAGCATTTCGTTCCTTTATACTACATTTGGGCTAAGGACAACTAAGTGGACCCCCCCCAATGTCCATACCATGGTTACGCCCTTGCGATCCACCATGACCCTGACCAAATTGCAAAGATTATTGAAGTTGAATGAATTAGTGGGGGGAGGGGCATGATGGCTTAGTGGTTATCACGTTCACATGTTTGCATGTTCTCCCCATGCTTTGGGGATTTCCTCTGGGTACTCTGATTTCCTTTCCCAGACCAAAGAGAGGCTGTAGGCTGACTGGCATTTCTAAATTGTCCGTAGTGTGTGAATGGGTGTATGATTGTGACCTGCGATGGGTTGGCACTCTGTCCAGGGTTTCCCCCGGCTTGTGCACCGAGTTCCCTGAGATGATGGATGGATGGATAGAATGAATGGAATTGTGCTGAATAATCCATGTAATGTTTTAACAAACATTAGCCTACTTTTCACTAATTGATCCACACTTAGCTAAGTGTAAATTTAGCCCCCCCCCCCCTTTTTTTCTTTATATACCTGATTTGTCTAATGAAGGAAGTTCCTTATTAGGTCTTCCTTCCATTCATCCTCAACCACTTATCCATAATCGGGTCGCGGGGGTAGCAGCTCCAGCAAGGAACCCCAAACTTCCTTTTCCTGAGCAACATTAACCAGCTCTGACTGGGGGACCCCGAGGCGTTCCCAGGTCAGTGTGGAAACATAGGCTTTCCACCTAGTCCTGGGTCTTCCCCGAGGTCTCCTCCCAGTTGGATGTGCCTGGAATACCTCCCTAGGGAGGCGCCCAGGGGGCATCCTTGCCAGGTGCCCGAACCACCTCAACTGACTCCTTTCAACGCAAAGGAGCAGCGGCTCTACTCTGAGTTTCTCTCGGATAGCCGAGCTTCTTACCCTATCCCTAAGGGAGAGGCCAGCCACCCTCCTGAGAAAACCCATTTCGGCCGCTTGTACCCGCGATCTAGTTCTTTCGGTCATTACTATTAGGTCTCTAATACCTATTTAATTTTAGTGAGGTACATTTTGTCTTGTAAGTCAATATATTTGTGCAGGGTATAAGATTATAAAACTGCCGTGAAGGTAAACTGAGCTAGCAAATGTAGTTGTAAATGAAAGATGACGTCAATCATTTTAACTTGGAGTAAATAGAGTACTGTAAGAGATATATGACAGAAATGAAATTTATCAGGCTGCACAGGAGTACTAATTTAGACTAACTGATATCTTTGGAGATATTTATGTGAAAGTGAGTTTGTGTACCATGCATGCATGTTTTTGTGTATTTATGCATGGCTCCTTGACTGCCTGTGCACACAGATAAATGAACAATAAATTATCTTGTTGAACTGGTGCCAAGTCAAGCATCTTGGAGAGCTGGGTTGTGCACTTCGGACAGCTCCGAATCCGCAAATCTCACACTGCTTAATTCTCCCTCACAGAGTAGTGTCCCAGCTGAGTGCTGTTGACTTTATCCTCTCAAAACAAGACAAATAGCCTGGGCAGAAACAGAGAGCACTATCTAACACGCACATCTTCATACACAGCTTTGCTCTAAGAGAGAAGGGATTAGGGAAGAGAAGTCCACTGTGCAGCTCAGAAAACCCGCTGCTTCAAATCACCATACTGCGTGCAAGGCTTTGGGAGTGTTGTTTGGGTGGGATGGTGTGGTGAACTGCATGTATAGTGGATTAACTCTCCAGGTTGTCCTTAAGCATTGCTTCCTGGTGGATAGTATTTTTTCTTTTGGCTCAAACCAAATATGATGTGGGATTTAACATATTTGACATAATGATGTGTGTACTCTGTTTCAATCAAATCCTGGTGTGTTTTCCCAGTCTGTGCTTTTTGGCAGGAAAGAAAACAGCAAGCACATGCTCTGAGTGAGATGTCCTCAGTCTGCTTCCAAGTGAACTCGGTTCAATTGCAGTAAGAAAGTGATTCAACCTTGAATCAACCCAGAAAATGAACACAACATGCCATATATTTTGGATTGTGGGCAGCATTGTTTTTGTACATCACAAGCTGCAAAACTGAGCTGCAAGGCGTAAACTGATCCAAAGGACAAGTCTGTAGAAATGAAAATATTTAGACCAACAGAAAATGCTCAATTAATCTTGGAATGCGATACAAAAAACTTTAAAATGAGCTATTTATATACAGTGCCCTCCACTAATATTGGCACTCTTGGTAAATATGAGCAGAGAAGGCTGCATAAAATGTCCATTTCCTCCATCAGGTCAATAATTAAGAAGCTCCAGTAAACTCGAATTGTTATGAGTCAACCTGGAATCTGTATCTTTATTGTCTAAACACAGTGTGAAGAGGATTGTTCAAATTGCAAAAAAATGTCCAAGGATCACAGCTGGAGAATTGCAGAAATTATTTATGTTTTGGGGTCAGAAAGTCTCCAAAACTACAATCAGAAGCGTCTACTCTAATCCAAATACAAACTTAAGCTTTTTCAGTTTGCCAGACACTACAAGAACTACAGATGGGATTGGGTTCTATGGTCAGATGAAACCAAAATATAGCTTTTTGGAAATAAACACCGAAAAGTTCCTCATGCCCACGGTTAAATATGGTGGTGGCTCTTTAATGTTTTGGGGCTGTTTTTCTGCCAGAGGTCCTGGACATTTTGTTAGGATACATGGCATCATGGACTTTATGAAATATCAACAGATATTAAATGAAAACCTGACTGCTTTTGCCAGAAAGCTTAAAATGGGCCGTGCTTGGATCGTTCAGCAGGACAATGATCCAAAACATACATCAAAATCAGCACAAAAAATGGTTTACTGACCACAAAATCAAGGTCCTGCCATCACCATCCCAGTCCCTGGCATGAACCCCATAAAAAACCTGTGGGGTGAACTGAAGAGGAGAGTCCACTAGCATTGACCTCAAATCTGAACGATCTGGAGAGATTCTATATGTAGGAATGGTCTCAGATCCCTTGCCATGTATTCTCCAACATTATCAGGCATTATTGAAGAAGACTCAGAGCTGTTATCTTGTCAAAGGGAGGTAGCACTGACTAAAAGGGTACCAATAATTGTTGCACTATAACAAAGATTCTTTTTTTTTTTGTATAAACCTGTGTTTTGTTTGAAATTGTTTGATATCCATGAGAGCAGAGTATTTTTGTGATTTTTTTTTCAAAAGGTTAAACAATAAATACAATTTCACAGCCTTCTTTGCTCATATTTATAAAGAGTGCCAATATTAGAGGAGGGCACTGTAATTATCAAATCATTAATTTAGCATGACTCTACATTCTCCTTGTATAATTGCCAATCTTTGCTTTTTTTTCATTGCAGTATTTCTTGTACTGTCTTGTACTCATTGTTTTTTGTACTGTTGTTCATAGCAACAATGCCGCTGGTTCTCTTAATTGTTTAAATGGGGCAATGATTTGGATACATCAATAGGTCAGTGATGTTTAAAGCAGCATGGTTCTCTATGTCTGTGTAATCAGTGATTGGACTGAACCGCTCTGACATTCGCAGACCCCGTTGAAGGATTTGCCATGTTCTACACAGGTGCCTCTTAACACTTGACTCAGAACCGAGGTGCTGGGTCTGCTGTTACAAGCCACATCATTAAGGACGGATGGCGAGATTCATTCTGGTTTGATTAAGACTGGCTGCTGCAGCTGAGTCCCCTTTGCCTCAGCTGGACGTGTCTCAGAAGTGTGTGTGTGTGTGTGTGTGTGTTTGTCTCCTCTGTGTCACCAGACATCTCTATTAAATCCTATTTGGGCATGCATGACTTTATTATTCTGATTTAATACAACAATGCATCCAATATCCATTCTGCTTCCTTCACTTTTTATTTATGCCACTTTGCCTGCTTTCCCTTCCCTTCGCTTCAGTAGCCTGGATTGCGGCACAATGGATATTAAATCAGATTTATTGTGAGGATATAGAATAGTGTCTGACCAGCCACACAACCATCTCCTCTCTCTCTCCTTCCTCACCTCTAGAACTGAGGGTGACAACGCGGCAATCGCACAATTGATGGCCCCTCAATTTTCTCTGCGGGATTAGTTATACTCCGCCTTGGAATGACACCGGTCCGAAATGGAATTAGGGACAGAAGGCTAAACATGTCGTGTTAGAATAACCGAGGAGACCACCGAATACTTAGGAGCAGAGCAGAGTGTTTCGTCCAGCTGCTTATCAAGCTGTCATGTTGATGTGATTGTGGAGCGGAGGCCTGGAGAGAAGGATGGGGGTGAGGATGGGGGGAATGGAGATAGAGAGCAGGTGTCTACGTCACCTGTGGTGTGTTGCATCAACTCATGCACAAGAGCAGCCTTCAATTTCACATTTCGATACACCATGAACAAGGATGATACAGCTAAAATACCATAATGAGATTATGTGACATGGGTAAATATAAGGCTGTGTAACTTAGATGTGCATTTGTTAGAGTCTCTGAGCATCTGTCATAAATCCCAAATGATCACAAGCATTTTTATCATATAGCAAAACCCTATTTTGTGGTATACTGCTGACTAATTGATATTTATTGTGGGCCACTGTGTCATTAGATGTTATTCATCATTGGACATGTTATTTTTATACTTTAATGGATATTTGGAGGAACTTCTCATAGACAGTACAGTCATGGTCAAAGGTTTGCGATCACTATACTATATATTATATATGTAAAGTGATCGCAAACTTTTGGCCATGAATGTATATTCCAGTGGCATATAAATACAGTAACGTATTTATAGCACTAGCTCATTTTTGTTGAATAAATGACAAATACATTCTTATGCCATGATAGGATACAGTGATTGAATGCTATTTTACCATTACTGGAATGTGTTATAACTGATACTAATTGATACTAATTTTAATACATTTTGGAAAATGTTTACGGTACGATACATAAAATAGCATCAATATCAATCAATACAGCTTATCCTACACTGGGTCATGGGCACGCCTGGAGTATATCCCAGGGAACATGCAATCTCCAGGTTACATAAAATAGCATCAATCCACCCATCCATCATCCACTACTTTGCTGCTAAACCATACATACATATATCTGGGTCATAAGATCTATCATAAAATGTAATAAGTAAAGGATAAACCATGATGAGATGTTCTATTACAGGAAAATAGTCAGTGAAGGGGTGGTGTGATGTGGCCTGATGTGAAACATCAATGCTAACAATTCTGTATTTATTAATGAATGAAAGACTTTGTTTCTATTTGCTTATAGTTACATTTATTGTTGTGGTATGTCAACAAAATGAGTTAGTTCATGTTATCACTTACTTTGTAAAAGTCTTTTTGCCCTCTCTTGAAGTTAACAAGATAAAAATAAATGCAGCTTGTCTTACTGAGAAACATCAAAACCCTCATGTCAGAAAAACAGTACTGTTACGGAGCTCTGATACTGGAGACTCCTTCCATACATGCTAAATAAATGTCCTCTAACAAAAAGCTTCACTTATATCAATGCATATACATGATTTAAATCTATTTATGTGGACCATCTGCATTACAGCTGCATACTGCAAGTCTCAGTGTAAGTTGTTAATATAGAAATGATATTGTATTAAAATGAGCACATTAATATAAACCCGTGATATGCCCTGCAGCCAGTATTTTTATGCCATGGCTATGTCAGCGTTTCTAGCAACCTAATGTCACAGAAAAAAAGTTAAAACTAATCTAATGCAGAACTACAATTAATGTAGAACATTCAATACGATATAACAAGTTGTTCTATGCCAATTTGATGTCCTGCACCAACGTAATTTAATCATGCCCGCCTCTATCACTATGCTATTTGAATAAGATGTAATGTGATAATATGTGATATATTATCATTTTACTTCTTTATTAAAAAAATACATACTGAGTTTGGGCTCTTTAAATATCTCCGCTTCTCTGCAAGCTCAATTGGGCGTGCAAGTCACATGATAATGTGGTATGGTAAAGTGGGTATTTTCCAAAAAGTAAAGAATAAGAGTAAAGAATACTCCATTCCCATATTACTTCCATGCAAAATGTAATGGCCCGGTAAGTTTAATTATATGTCATGAAAAACACAAACTTTGATACTTTGATATGCATCATCTACTTGTGACAGGACGTTGATATTCTTTGTATAGAAGGCACTGTATGCAACCATACAGTATTTATTAATTTACTTTTCCCTATGAGACTGGGTCGCATGCAACACATTCCTGGAGGTGTGCAACGCATTCCTTTCAATTTAAACACCAAATAAACAGTTTGTCCAGCCTCAATTGTAGTATCATTATACTGAATGCTAAACTGTACAATCCATTCCAAATGAACATAATTGCGCAATTTTATTATATTAGGATTCATTCTGTGCATTTCTCCCAGCTACAGTGTGCATTATCTGATGGTTTAAAGCTTTTGAGTCCCAGAGGAGAATGCTTTCTGTTATGGAAGCTATGTGCTGCTTAAAATTCAGTGAGTGTACAGAGGGAAGTCTCAGTGAGAGAAGGGACAGAATTCTCTTTCTGTGGTATCTCAGAGGCTAGTGTGCACAGTCCTGCCTTCACAACAAAGTGTTTTATTGTGTTTTTATTTTGTCCTTTGGGATATTGCTGTGAAATGTGATCGTTTCCAAATGTCATTGATAGCCCAAATGAAGTTGTTTTGCAGACTATGCAGATGGCATGTGTGTTTACAGCTTGACTGTACAGCCCAGTACAATACAGTTATGATTCATATTCATATTGATATATTTGTTATTGATTTTGAATTGAATCCAAGCTCACTGCTCATAATAAAGAACATTGAAGTGCAGCGCTGGTATCAGGTCATGTCTGTCTCAGAGCTCTTTATTTTACAGACACCTTCTTATTATTGTCAGTCTTTACTATAACATCAATATGTACATACACAAAGACATGAATGAATCCTGTTTTTTTTGTCTGCTTTATGTAGTGCACCAAAGCACACATTTGTTTTGTGCTAAGTGCTGTAGGTAATACATCCTCTTTCTTTGTCCATAATGCACCTGCACCAGGCCATCATGTGCCATTATGCGCAGCAATTGCAGCTGCTTAACACATTAAGCTGGGAGAGCTGTGCTTTGGGCTGAGCATGGCAAATGGAAGAAGATTAGAGTCATTACTAAGTAAAAAAAAAAATTCCGTGCACGCCACCAAACCACCGCTGAACTTCATATGATAAGGACTGTTATTTTTTCTCAGTGCTGGTGCAGTTAAGGTGGCCACAAAGGGCATTTAGATCTAGTTGCTGGAGATGGAGTTGGGAGTAAATATAAAGGAAAGATGTTCTGTTCAAGACTGTGAAGTCTCTGATGCCAGAATAAATAAATAAATAAATAAATAAATCCTATTAGTCCATCAGCACTTTCCATGTTGTCACTCATTCTTTCCATTTTTTAAATTTTTTATACCTTATTTCCAGTAAATCTCTTTACAGCTGCAAAAACATCAACTGAATGAGGAAAAAAAGGCAATTGGTACATCCAGGATTATGGTCTTAACTGGAGACGTTAAAATATTTTTATAGAGGGAGAGAGTTAGCAAACTGTTACTGTTTTTTTAAGGCAGCTATGTTCTTTTTTTCCAGATAGTGTCAAAGGTTTTCTCCTGCTGTATCTATTGAGAGGAGTTATGCTGTTTTATCACAGTGTTTCTAAGGGTAAAGAGAAAATTACACCCTGCGCTCTGACCCAATTCATCTTCATCATTTCACACCATTTCTAACATTAGCTCAGCAAAAAAAAAAAGTCAAATAGCTGTTATTTCTCTTTTATCCCTTCCTGACCTAAAGTATAGCCTTTCTAGTAATAATCTATAAATATGTGCTGACAGATTTTGAGCTTGTTTTGATGTTTGTGCTTTTTACACACTGGCAACAGTGAAAGACAAAATCTTTATGAACACAGTATTGAGGAGGAGCATTTGGTAAATTTTGATGCAGCCTCACCTTTTGTGATTGCCACTGCCGAATGGCTCATTTAGGGAGATATTTGCATCCAATTAAATAGTCGATTAATTGAATGGGACTGGTGCCTGAAAGAACAGGATAACAAGCGATTAGACTCAATGATTAAGCAATGACGCAGACGATAGCTGCAAGGCTGCAGCCATTTCCCACTGATTGTTATTACACAACTGCCAAGGTCAAAATGCTAAACAGTGGTGCTCAATGACTCTTTCAGCTGACATTTCAGATCTCAGCAGACCCAAACCAGTCAGCGCTATTACAGTTCATACCACAGAACTGTTCGATTCCCAAATCTGATAGTTCCGAAGGTGTTGTTAATTTTCCCGAAGAGCAGCTCTGACGGGATTGACAGCCATAATTCATATGACAGATTTATATTGATAATACATTTTCATTTTTATTATAACAACTCATTAAGGTGGGCGGCTGTGGCTCAGTCGGTAGAGCGGGTTGTCCACTAATCCACTAACCGTGGGGTTGGCGGTTCGAATCCCGGCCCAGGTGACTCCACATGCCGAAGTGTCCTTGGGCAAGACACTGAACCCTAAGTTGCCCCCAATGGCAAGCTAGCACCTTGCATGGCAGATCTGCTACCATTGGTGTGTGAATGTGCTCTCATTAGTAAGTCACTTGTAAATGTAAAAATGATATTTCTGTAAAAGCTGCTTTGAGACAATGTACCATTGTAAAAAGCGCTATACAAATTGATAAATTATGATAAATTATTAACAGCATCTTGTTTGGCAGATGCTTTATGTAATCTAATAATAAATGGATAAAACATTATTTAATAAACCAATCCTCTTACTGATATGGTGAAGTAATATGTAAGAAAATGTATATTTGACATTTTTTTCAAATGAGTCTCCACTGTCAGCGATTTGTAACAGTCAGAGATAAAGCTGTTCTTTTAGCTGTTTGTCCATCACAGGAAAGTTTTCAGCACAGAGGAGTTTGTGTTTTGCAGTTTCTGTGTAACTTCACAAGCTGCATTTTTCTGACTTATTAATTCATAAACTGAGGGCATGACTGTTTGTAGCTACTCTAATTTAAGCAATATAAATTTCTCGGACATTCCACAATATTAAATGGAACTATAAACTGTTATAAAGTATGTGTCATTCCCTAAAATTTTACTTCATGGTGGTGCTATATGGCAACAATTAATATATATAATAATATAATTCTTAATAATACCTAATATAGTCTAATATCTAATATCATTTTTTTTGATAGGCAAACCACAAAACTACTATTTTGCAATATAACTGGAAAAGGAGGCCTTTAATTTTGTCATAACAAAAAAAAAGCCATGTAAGATGACCATGAAGTGCTGTTTGTGCTTCCTTTTCTGCAATCACATGGAATAGTGAAGGTCATCCTCGGAGGACTCTCAAAATTGGATAAACTTTTTTAAGATTTAGGCAAAACTACGTAAAGAAACAAAATGAAACTATCTTAGATAAGTTAACATTTATTTTTTGTCATTTAAACAAATGTATATATTTTGAGTGTTATTTTAAATGGTAAAATTTAAAGGTTGCCATATAGCAACAACATGCGATAATGGAACTACAGTATGTGCATTCATGAACTGAAAAAAGTTAACATAGCAAAAAAGACTCCCTAATAAATAAATATATTTACATTTATTGTTCACATTCAACGTAAGATAAACTGTGGTAATTTCAGACATTTTGCAATTGTACCTTATTTTCAAAATTTTATGCTTCAAGAGAAAGTATTAAGAATTCAAGAGAAAGAGTTACAAAGATACTTCACCTAAAACATGTTTGGATCTCATTTTTCTATGTATTTTGAGTTTATGTTTTTGATATACTCCTTACAACTGTAATTCCTTTCTAGAAGATATCACTTTTACATGCTTACTCTGTGGCAAAAAAAAAATTGTATTACATATAAATATAATAATTCATGCAGCAGATGGATAATCAAAAAATGTGATCATTGACTAAGTGCTGCAGTATAATAGGAGTAAAACATGAACAATTGTGTTGTTAAAGGAAAATAACACTTCAGGGTGGGAAGAACATCACACCAACCCATCAACCCTCCATTGATTATGTAAGGAATAAAACACTTGAGGGCATGTTGGGAAGTAATGTGCAGCCATTATGCCACCATAAAGTGGATTATTTTTCTTTAATGACATGTCCAGAAATGTTTTTTTCTCTTATACCACAGCAATTTTCCAACAAGTATTTCAAGGCATGCATGTAGCTCATAATTTACTGCCATTTCAGTTACACGTAAAGTGTTCTGGTCAGAAATCGAAGTGCAAACTGCTAGAATTGCTTTTGTGGTACAGTAGCCGGTGAAAGCGGAGAGCTATTTTTTCCCAGTTTACTAAAAAAAACAAGCCATCTTCATTGTCTGACATTGTCTGCCACCAGCCTGGGATATCTCAGCCATTGTAAGGAAGGAGTGAATGGGATGCTTGTGGACACTGAGATTGAATTGTTCTGTGCACTTCTGACATGACTGACAGGTAATCTAGCGGCGAGTGATTCTAGGCACCGCACGGCACGATTCTAGATACATGAGCTATTTGCAGGGTGTGTATTATTTTGCAGATGGCAAATGTTTATCTTCAGCAGACACGTTTTGAAATTCTGCTGCTCTACCTTGTGTTTATTGCAATCTGTTTGTTTGTTAACCTCAGCTCTAACCCCATGTAGATGAGAGCGACAGTGCATTTTCCTCTAGCATTCCTCCCTACAGTTCAGAGAACCCCTGTTTCTTCCACATTGTGTCTGTGCTGTTGCGTCTCAGGCTTTGCTGCCTCCCTGTGCTTGCTTTCTCTCTTGCTTAGAGAACAGTAAATGACAATAAGGAAAGATTGTCTGCCACCTTTTTTTCCCTTTATTCGCTTCAACACGTTACTGCACTTTTTTGTGTGTTTTATTTCAGCCAGAGCTCAGATCTGTTTTATGTATGACAAAAGAGCTACTCATGATGACAGCCCTATTAATATTTTATTTCTTTGTTGTGTTGGACTTAATTTTCTCGTGATCTTGACATAAGTTCTTTTCTTGTGATCTTGAATTAATTTTCATGAAATCACAAGATAATTAAGTCGAGATCATGAGAAAATAAGAAAGAAAATTTGAATAATGCCTGGCCGCTTAGGGCTTCCATTGGCTAGTAGGTTGAGTGCAGGTAGAAATGAAGTTAGATGATGAATTCTAAGGCAGTTTTTTGTAATTGTGATTCCTGGACTGTAGAAATCCAGCTGTGCTTGTGTTTATCTAGAAAAACATTATTGAGCATTACTGAGTGATAATTATGTGATAAAACATGCTTTGTCAGGTGTATGATGCAGTAGTTAATTCCAAGTAAGAAATGGCCAATAACTATTACTCACACTATATTATCGAGATACCAGAGACTGGAGCTTATTTCACTGATCACTGGTTGGCGAGGAAAACTGGTTGGAGTCTAAATGTGAGTGTAGTTGTGTCTTGCACTGGATTGGCACCCTATCCAAGGTGTCATGTGCCCCAAGTTCCCTGGGATAGGCCCCAGGGTCCCTGTGACCCAGTATTGTATAAGCAGTACAGAAATTGTTTGTATGTAGTACACATAGGATTTTTAGTGTAACAGGAATGCAGGCATCTTGAAGACACTCCCACATGTGTGATTTTCACAGAGATTACTCATCCCATACAAATCGTACATAATGAATTCATTACGTAACAGACATACAATATATATCTGGAAATCTTATCCTCTCTGAATAAAACTATAAACATAGTTCATGCTGGGGACTCTTAGGACATGTCCTCACCATATTTTAATATTGAAAATATAGTTTAATGTGCCCTGTAATACTTAAAATAGAATAGAATCACAGTGAAGGTGTTAAAAACTATACTAAACTTTGATCAAACTCAAGTGCTTCAGACGGAAATGAATTAACACTACTCGCAAGTTCTTTTACCACTTTTCATGTTTGTGACACACACAATGATATGATCACAGTAATGTATCACAAATATATTTAAACTATAAACTTTAATCATAATATTGTGGCATTTGTGAATATACAAAGTCTAAGATTTGAAGAACAGTTTAGTCAGCCTGCAGGCACAGCATATGGATTTTTTTCCTTCAATATTTCTGAAACAGGGTGGTGTTGATGTAAACCACAACAACTACATTTTAAAAGGCATCCAAAGCATCCATAATCTCGCTCTTACTGTGGTGTTTTAGAAAGCTATTGGTTAAAATGGAAGTGGTGTCTTGATAGCGATGAACAGAAACAAATGAATAGATCACACAGTTTCTTTTATCTGTCATCGTTGATATCCCAAGCACTTATGTGGAAAAAAAGTTGCACCTATGCTCACCCACTAGTTCTCCATGCTTTTAGTAGCACAAAGCAGTAGTATGTGTCAGTCTGATGCAAAATATATATTTTAAAAATCCCCTTTTCAAACGGACAGAAACACAAATTGATGCACTGAAGAACACTCTGATCTGTGATGTGTCTCATCTCACTCAAGGATGGTAACACATATATGACAGCAAAAAAGTGCAGAAAAGATAAAGAAGCAATGTGAAACCTTGACAATTCACAGAGTAAAAGATTTAGACCATATCCTGAAGAACAGTGGCCGATATAAGGATCCTTTCTTGAGTTCTAAAGGAATGAGGGGAAGCAGTAGTCGGTGTGGATACAGCATGGGGTAGGATAAGAAACCATGCTGTGACACAGCATAGCATGATGTTTGATTTGGAGAAAGTTATGTATAATGTCCTATCTACATGGACACATGATTTTAAAATCCACAATAGATGTTCTTTCTGATTGTACCTACACATGGCATTTTCAAAAAGACTAAATTGGTTCTATTTCCCAAAAGATAAATACGTCATTAAGTAAACAAGTAATTTAAGTAATTAACCCATGCTTTTATATAACTAGTATATCAACCAGTGCTCATACCCTTTTATACATGTACTAGATTTATGCTTATTCTGCATGGCTGTCTCTTGGAAATGACAACAAACTAACACCAGTGCGATAAAAAAAAATTTAATACCCATATAATCAAAACAAAAATGCATAGCTAAGCATTTTGTTCATCACAACTAAGACTTTTAATTTAATTTAAGTTTCATTAACATTATTGGAAATGTTGGAAGTTTCCAACCACTCAGTTTTTTGTTTTGGCTGATATTTCGTCACCATTGTTAATGGGACATTGTACTATTTCGGGTGTTCTGTGTGAAATAGTTTTGTTTTGAAAACTAGTCTCTGTGTAATTATACAATTGGAGTTACTTCCAATGATTGATACTGTAGTCACTTGACAATGACAGCAGTATTTCTTTAATTCAATGTGTTCTTTTTGTACTGTGTGACATATACTAATACATTTTTATGGTAGTTGAAAAAAAGCTGTGCTTCATAACGGGTTATGAAGCACAGAGAATGATGTGTGTTGATAAGGACTATACTCCACGGTAGCCATGCATTATTTTTCTTTCTTGCTTTCTTAATTTTCTTGTGGTCTCAACATTATATTCTCATGATCTCAACATAACAAAATAGTAATATATATATATATATATATATATAATTGCTTTCAAAGCAACAGTGAGTCTCCATATAAAGAGACTTACATCTTCAAACATATATTATAATGTACCTTGAGATACAAATGTATTTGATCATTTAATCACAGAACCAGAGGCATGTTTTTAAATGTGTAGTTCCTTTGGAAGTTTTAGTGTTGTGAAAGTGCCTATTATACTGATCCAGGCATCTAGATACAGTGCCCTCCTCTAATATTGGCACCCTATGAGCAAAGAAGGCTGTGAAACATTTTCTTTATTGTTTAACCTTTCAATCTTTTGTTCAAAACGTTCACAAAAATGCTCTGCTCTCATGGATATCAAACAATTGCAAACAAAACTACAGGTTTATAATCTTTGTTAAATATACGTGTGCAACAATTATTGGCACCTTTTAAGTCAATACTCTGTGCTGCCTAACTTTGCCAAGATAACAGCTCTGAGTCTTCTTCAAAAATACTTGATGAGGTTGGAGAATACATGGCAAGGGATCTGAGACCGTTCCTCCATACAGAATCTCTCTAGATCCTTCAAATGCTGGTGGACTCTCCTCTTTAGTTCATCCCACATGTTTTCTATGTATTTCATGTCAGGATCTTGATTTTGTGGTCAGTAGATCATTTTTGTGTTGATTTTGATGTATGTTTTTGATCATTGTCCTGCTTGAAGATAATAATAATTAATAATAATTTATCAATTTGTATAGCGCTTTTTACAATGGTACATTGTCTCAAAGCAGCTTTACAGAAATATCATTTTTACATTTACAAGCGACTTACTAATGAGAGCACATTCACACACCAATGGTAGCAGAGCTGCCATGCAAGGTGCTAGCTTGCCATTGGGGGCAACTTAGGGTTCAGGGTCTTGCCCAAGGACACTTCGGCATGGCATCACCCGGGCCGGGATTCGAACCGCCAACCCCACGGTTAGTGGATTAGTGGACAACCCGCTCTACCGACTGAGCCACAGCCGCAGCCGCACATAAGATCCAGCCATGGCCCATTTTAAGCTTTCTGGCAGAAGCAGTCAGATTTTAATTTAACATCTGTTGATATCTGTTGAGACCATGATGCCATGTATCCTAACAAAATGTCCAGGTCCTCTGGCAGAAAAACATCCTCAGAACATTAAAGAGCCACCACCATAGTCACCCAGGTGTACTAAAAAAATGTCAAATATCAACGCAAATATACTTCAAATTAATTTTTCTCATATGAATTTATAGTGGTGCCAATAATTGTTGCACACCTACAGATGTGGCCTTTAAGAATGCGCATTTTTTCATGCAGTTTCACGCGATTCGTCACGTGTGATCACGTGGTACCCTACAGGCACGCTTCTTTTGTTGTGCTTCACACAATAACCAAACATGGAATGTGTGGTCAAAGAGTTCACATAAAAATATTACGTTTCTCATCAAAACTTATGATAAACCTAATTAAGTTTCTAATTACAAGATTTAATTATATAAAGTGAGCGTGATTGATTCACGTAGTACAGGCTCAAAAACTATAGTATGTAAATTAACATGGCTACTGCATGTGTGCTAGAAAAGGGCAGTGGTACATTCAGGGTGTAGTATACCGGCAACCAGGGTTTGATCCTCACCTCATATGTGTTTCTTTAATGAGTGTTTGTTTTTTTCACTGTAGAAAGTTACTCAAGGTAACATTGAATAAGTTCCATCTTCTCCTTTCTTGGCAATGGACACTTTTGTTCTTTTCTTTATTTATTTTTTAAAAATGTTACCTGTACTATGTAAACTGATCAAAATTAAACCAAATATTTCTGGGCTGGTCTGTGCTTTGGGCTGTGCGTAGAGAGGTGGTCATCTTTCTGAACTGTATATCTCTCTCTCCTTCCAGCACTGTAAATCTTTCTCTCATGTCAGTGCATGGTTGGGGATCTCTATGCTCTCTATGGGAGGTGGAAGCAAGTAGTCTGTCTGAGTCCTCTGGGGTGAGGAATTGGTCATTGGTAATGGGCTCCTGCTGTGCTCTTTCTTTGATCTTGAGGAAATTTTGTTCAAAGAGCCCATGGATGCTTTTTACTACAACTATCCCTGTTGTTTTGTATATGTTGATGCTGATAGTTGTGTGTTCCTCTTTTTTATATAGCTGGAAACCCACACAGATGCCTTTTCTTTCAGCAGAGGGAAAGTTTTAAATTATGGCCCTGTGCCATGCACGGGGTTTGTTTGGGTAAAAAAATCAGGTTGCGGGTGCTGCCAGTCTTATGGAGGTCTGCAAATAGAGTCTCCAGATTTTCTGTCAGTCTCTTGTTTTATGTAAACTTTCCATGCAGTTTCATTTGAAATATCTTTTGGGTAGTTCCGTGGAATGGCATCCACACTTTGTGTTTGTGTGGGCCTAAGGTTATGCATTTGCACCTGTGCTTGGAGTTTGGTGTGGATAATTCCTGCTATTGTTTTTATCTATTGTTTATTATCTTACTTTTCACACCTCCAACATGTAGGTCGGCTGGTCAGGTAGAGCTGAACCCTCCTAGAGCAACTGTTCATTGGGGATAAAGATAACATCGGCAGGAATGACCTGCTTGAGCTGAGTGAATGAAAACCAGTAAACGAAAGCACTTTACTAGTATGTTAATTAACTCACCCAAACTCATTGTATAAGAGATTCATCCGATTCATACACAACATAAACATATTATAACCTGCATCTGCACAAAATGATACGAATACACAACTGTACACAGAGTCAGGTATGAGTAGCCAAAAAATTACTCAAGGACAAGTAAAATTACTTAAATAAAATAAATAAATACATAAATTACTTTTT